>CM052252.1:4623678-4639655 GCA_028455795.1 Lasioglossum marginatum
CTTTTAGCGATGTGGTATTTCAGATCACTGTAAGTTCCACCGTTATCTCCGCGCCCACTCGCGCCCACTTTCCGGTTTCACTCAATAGAACAGGGCTGGCAGGCAATCTTTAATAGTATCACAGGTAGTGCCTGTGCCACCGACGAAATACTGTTAAAGACTGTCAGCGTCCGTGCTATTCCCCGGGACGGTAAGTGGGCGAAATGGGCGCGGGGATAACGTGGAACTTACAGTGATCTGAAAGACCACATTGCTAAAAGTTCCACCACCGTCGAGATACTAGCGCAGAAGAAATATCAGACGAGATATTCGTCTGTGATACTAGTCGGTGGTTCCGCGGTCCTTACCTAAATAGAACCAGAGAATATATGACAGTGTTCACACCCGGGGTGAACCAGCTTGAATAATACATATATCTTGTTCTGAAGGTAGGTGAAATTGCAAAATATTATGGAAGAGAATAGGAATAGGAATAGAATTTATTGAAGATAAACATATTTATTAAAAATGCAGCTATTAGCTCGATAGATAGAGGGTAATACCGATTGCCCAGGCCCCACCACGAAGAGGTTGCTGCACAAGAGACCCGAAAGGGAGTCAGAACGAATGCAATATTCCTTCTGGCTCCCTTTTTTACAACGACAGACTTATACTAAATTACGCAGGTACGTCGAGTAATTATCGCGGAGCAAAAGGTGTGAATCGGAGAAGAAGTCCCCGATCCACGGGGGACAAAAGGCGAATCAGGCAGAAGGCTCTGATTCTTTCAAAGAGAAAAACCAAACCAGAGCAGAAGGCTCTGATTCTTTCAAAGAGAAAAACTAAAGCAAACCAGGGCAGAAGGCTCTGGTTCTAGGGTGACGCGAGCAATGGTCAAGAGGTGTTCAAACTGCAATACTAACTTCTCCAACCACCTGCCGCCAGAGACGGACATGGGTGGAAAATTTTTAAGGGAGAGTAGTATTGAGCGAACAACGCATCTCAACCCCTCCATTAATATAATCTACCGCGAATTCCCGTACTAACCGGTCTGGTACATACTACATACGAGCAAGCTGTCCGACACAGTAGAAGAGTCAAGAAAACGAGCAAAATGAAGTTATAATAACTCAACGGCGATAATTACTCAACATTTACAGCGAAGATATAAAAATAAAAATAAAAATAATTGTGATACGCTATGATATTGCTAGTAAAATATACTACAATTTCCTCCTCTTCGGTCTTTTTCTAATGTCTACCGTCTATGCGATATCGCGTAAAATATTTAAAATTGTTTTATTGTATTTACTTATTATTAGTCTACGGATTCTATGCGTTTGTGACAAAAGTGAGTAAGTAGAATATGAAACGGTGATAATTAGACTGCGGATATTATACAATTTATGATAAAAAGGAGTAGGTAGGTTCAACTGATTAGAATTGTTAAGAAAAGAAATAAATGTGAACGTAGCTCCTGTATCTTGCAATTAATGCATATTAATTATTTTGCATAAAACTCCGCAGTCTAGCTATCACTAGACTGCGGGTTTAATGTATTTATTGCAAAACTGATTAAGTGAAACATAAAACAGTGAAGGTATTGGAAGAATATAAGAGTATAGGCACTATCTTTTCAAATAATTAAAATTATTAACATAAGAAATAAATTTCTATGTAATTCCCTTTTCTTGAAAATGAGGCATCAAATTGTATTTTGCATAAAGATCCGTAGTGTAGTGACAACATTTAAAGATGTTCAAAATACCTGTTGTATTACTTTCAATCCATTGTTAATGTCTATGTAACTCATGCACCTTGCAATTGATACGAACAATTTCTATTTAGTATAAAAGCCTACAGTCTATGTACTTATTACTAGAGTAATAAGGTTCTTCTTTTACTTATATTTATATTTATAGTATGTGCATATTTGTAAAATACCAGAAAACACGTATGCTTTCTAGTTAATGAAGAAAGAATTTTCTAGTTAATGAATTGAACTTGATCCTCATTCCGGTTCTTATCAAACCAGCCAGAAAATTTAGGATTTGCATAAAGATCTGCAGTCTACTTATTTTTGCATTTTCATTTCAGAGATACTGGAATTTCGTATCACCAGTCACATGAAGTTACTCCAAATCGTCGAAACCCGTTACAAATATCATTTTGTGAATAAGCCATTCTTTCGCGGGTGAATGTCGACAACCTGGCTTTATCGATACATTCGAACGGTACCTCCGAGGTCTTTAACCATGAAGAGGTCTTGTTTGCAACCACGGGAGAATTCCCATGGGCCATCCTGCATGCAAATGCGTCGCCCGTATTTCTTTTTTTTCTTTTTTTTGTTTACACTTATCTCACGTACAGAATATTTTTACCGCCTGCGGCTGCTTAGCGTATCTATATAAAGGCGCGAGCAGATTCACCTTAAACGCGCACATGGGAGTTGCATCGCGAGGAAACGAGGCGGATTAGAACCGGTATCAGTGGTTTCTGGCACGATTTCATTCACGTGGACGAGGAACTCGTTCAGTTTCCTCGAGATCCCGTTAGAAAATCGTTTGTCGAACTATTCTGCGGAAGAAAATGTGCAAGATCGCACTAATGAGAAGTGCAGCTTAAAGCTACTGCATAAACATAGCAGAACTTTCCAAACAGAAACAAAAAGAAACTACAAAACTATTGAAAATTGAAAGCCGAGTGAAAAAAGTACAAAATCGCGCTGATGAAAAGTGAAGATTGAAACTACTACACATAAGTATTACAGAATTTTTCAAATAGAAACAAAGAGACTACTAGAAGTTAAATGCTGAGTGTCTTCTGGAGAACTGGAAATATAATTGCGTAGTGACATATATGACGAGAATTGTTAGACAATTGGCGTAGAAGTGAAATTCTTATTAAATCCAAACCTCGTTTGATCGACATAGTTTGATATTTAAGATGATAGTGGCACCATTGTATTTGCTTCTCATTCTCGGAGTGACTCATGCTGAAGAGGTGGTGCGATACGATGGATACAGATTGTATAAAATCTTTGTTCCGAACACTTCCGGCCTGGAAGCACTCAAGAAGATACAAGATGACGATGGTTACAATTTCTGGGGGCAGCCGAGGGTCAACGATACTATGAATGTAATGATGTCACCGAAGAAAGTCGAAGAGTTCATGAGCCTTGTTAATGCAACACAGCTTGATCCTCAATTGATGATGGACGATGTGCAACGGTACATCGATGACGAAAATCCACGGCGAAACACGCGGGGACTGTTCGATTGGTTTGGCTACCATCGACTGGACGTGGTAAGATAAACAATTTAACCCCTTCCCGTGCTTTAACGAGTCTGACTCGTGATGAAGATTTTGGCCCAAACATGAATATGACGAGCCAGGCTCGTGAACAGATAGTCGGGCCAAACATAAACATCACGAGCCAGGCTCGTAAACATCCCAAAAACTATGCTTGGATTGGATGTTTGGATTTCTATCGAAGTGTTGTTTATTCATGAAATATAATTTTGAAACTGTCATCTAGTACAAAATATAATATATTTATAATGTCTACAAAAGGAAAAAGGATTAGAGTTTAAACGATCAAAAGTGGTAAAAAGGCCGAAAATCTTGAAAAATTGCAATTTTTACTACTTTTGATGTGGTTATTTGTGGGTATTTGATGCTGATCAAATAAATAATTTTAAAATCATCTTTCTGAATCTATATTTATAGGCATCTATTTCACTTTTTCTTATTTCTACTACAGCTTATTACTTTAATATGAATAATTATTTAGCTTCTTTATTAGCTACAGTTATTTTAAACAAAATCTCAATTGGATCATCCATGATGATTGATTAATTACAGCGATCTCTGCGAATATCGTCGAATTCATTAATCGTTCCTTAAAATGTTCCACAATAATAATTGAATGGTTGCATTATCTCGTATGAGTAGTTTGTATAATTAGTATACTGCGGATCTTTATGCAAAATCAGAATTGTTTAAGTACAGTGTCAGAAACTGGACATATATGAAAATATATTTACTCTTTTAATTATCGTAAAAATCGAAAATAATATAACTATTTCGGTTTTATATTTTATGTATTCATTTTTGTTATAAATGCATAAAACCCAAAATTCGATAATAAGATATTTAGTCTGTTAGTTATTATTTTTCATATTTATAGTCATATTTTTAAAATCAATATTGAATAATAATCCTTTTATTTTAAACATACAGACTGCCTCAACAGAAAATTAAACCGTAATCACAAAAGTAGAAAAATTCCTCCTATTATATGTATACCAATATATAAATATAATTATAATGTTTGTATGTCACAAAAAATTAAAACCAGGATGGTAGAATTTTGAAATTTATAATACGTATATAGCTGACTAGAACTTGGTTAGGGGACGTGTAGATGTGTAAAAGGATTGCAATATAGCATAAGAATTTTTGTATGTTCTACAGAGCAATATATATGTATATGTATTTTATTTATACTTTGTAAAAGTAATACGATGCATTTAATTTAAAAAAACTGGAGCCAAATCAGAAAGTCTCTCTTTTTTCAATAATTTTAATAACTTGAGCGTAATATACATATAGATATTTTCAAATTCTTTTAATAATGCTACAGTTTCAAATTGCATCTACTCTGTCACAATTGCATAAAAATGCGCAGTATAGTGTTTGCCAGTGAAAAATATCCGACCGAAGTTCTTTCGGGTTTTGGTCTTTTGGTTTATTAAAATATTTTAGATGAAGAAGCCACAAGATTTCCCCATACATTTATCATTATCAGACTGCGGACCTTTATGCAAAATAAAAATGTCTTGTATTAATTGCAGGAAACAGGAGTTAGAAATAAATTGAATTCGTCTCCATAATCATTTTAGTAAATCGTACGAAATACAGTAATGCCTTGATCTAAGAAAATGGAAATCGTAGGATCCAAGAAAAACGAATATCCCCTCCACTGCGGAGCCTACTCTGCGAGGAGCCAAGAGGCTCGAGTGTAATCCGATACGGGGTCGGGCATATCGGTGTGAACCACTACTAATCCAGTTACAAAACTTCTTTATTTTTCATTATTTTTGTATGAGACTTTCACCAAGTTATCTATGACATTTTTCTGATTAAAGCGACACTAAACACGATATAATTTCAACTGTATTTAGTGGTTTAATTGACGGTATGTAGTGCAGTTTTCTACGTTCGGCGCGGTCAGCAATCTCACAAAGAAAAAGTAGAACCACAGGATCTACGAAACAGTACGGACCCAAGGGTTTTTTTTAGATCAAGGCCTCATTGTATTATGCTGTTCTTTAACTCTTTTCATGTCCGTTTTCTATTTTATTTATCCATCCTTGCCATAATTGCTTAAAATCCGCAATCTAATCATTATTTCCCTCTTCAGATTTATCGTTGGCTAGATTCTCTTGTCGCACAATATCCTGCAATCGTGAAACCCCTAACCGGTGGTCGCAGTTACGAGGGAAGAAGCATAAGAGGCGTCAAGCTCTCTTTCAAGGAAGGAAATCCTGGAATATTCATCGAAGGCGGAATTCATGCCAGAGAATGGATATCACCAGCCGTTGTAACGTACATCCTGAATGAATTAATACTAAGCGATGATCCCCGTGTGCGATACATGGCAGAGTCTTACGACTGGTACGTCTTCCCGGTATTCAACCCGGATGGTTACGAGTACACGCATACCAGGGTAAAAATAAACATTTAACAAACTGTTGTATAACCATGTTGCACAGGATCATCCATTACAAGCGGAATAACTTTCGTTTACTATCAATGATATCGATCGACCGGCAATTTGTTCTGTACATCTTTCGATTCTTCCTTCTTGTATTTTCTAATGAATTATGATTTCATTTTTTGTTAATGTTCATGGATTTTTTAAATTCATTTTATAAACGCGAGTATTATAAGTTTCATACAATTTTCAGCTATTTTATTCATAAAAGCGGTCAGCGTTAAAAAATTAACTGAGTGAAATATAATACGATGAAAATAGTGTCCTTATATCAATCGTATTGGTTGTTAATACAGAAATATCAATGCTTTCAGCGTAACGTTCGATCAATTGTTACTTAATTTACAAAGCAATTTTGCAAACAAACAGAGTAATTCCAACATTTCGATCTTTGTTTAGATCATCTTCAGGGGTTACTAGAATTGCGTCTGTGAAAATTTTGAAATTTAGGAATACATAACCAAATATGATAGAAAAAAGATATAAAAAATCTAAGAATATTGGTATGTTGTTTTCGACGTGAAAAGACTATTAACAGTAACTGTACCGCGACCGGTCAAAAGACCGCTTTCACATTGTTTATTTATACCACGTTTTTATTAACTCGCTTTCTTGTCTGTCTGTTTGTCTGTTCGGTACAAATTTTGCAATTGATTTTAAACTAACTTCCCGATGAGCTAGAGACTTGAAACTGTAAACGTAGTTCAGAACTGGACGACAATGCAATATTTTATCGGTTCCTCGATCGAACGTTCTAGATCTATTTAGTTCGTTTGAATTTTTGTACGTTGAGGTAAACGGTCTCAACACCCGCTGTTCGTTCTCGCAATCGCTCGCGTTTGTTTTCGATATGCCACGGTCGCAATACTGTCGGCGCTCACGCATATACACACGCTTGATCGCACGCAGGAGAATTCAAAAGCCTCGATCAGGTGTTTTTCTGTATTCTTGAACTCTCCTTTTCTACGCCTGCCTCCTACAGGTTTGTTTACCAAAATCTAATAAGTTCTTCCCATTCAAACTTGACGAAGTGGTTCTCGAGGTACCGCATTCACAGACATACAGAGATACAGACGAATAGACACAAAAAAAATCGATTGAAAAATTTCACACACACAGACTAAAAAGCAGAATATAATTATGTATTTACATAAAAAAAATTTTTAATATACCACGTTTTTATGATGGACTAGAAAGTATAAAATGATTTTTCCTAGCCCCATACAGATTCCTGACCCCATACAGATAGTTATGAAAATTTGTGATTGTTAATTTTTAATAACTACGAAAATACTTGTAAGACTTAAAACGGAAAACGTGGGGCGCATGCAATAGATTACTATTATCTTGCGCCTCATGTTTTTCGTTTTAAATCTTACAAGTTCACTTAAATATTCACAATCACAAATTTTCAGGACTATCTGGGCTTAGGAATCTGCATGAGGCTAGGAAAAATTATTTTATACTTTTTAGTCCGTCTTAAATTTAATTATTGAAATTATAAAGATGCTTCCAAATTTCTTTATTCGAGCACGTATTGTTATAAAAATGGTGAAAGATATAAATAAATTCAGGCTTGTAATTTTATAAAACAATATCCGATACATTTTGTACCCGGTACGGTTAGTGGGTAAGACTTCGGACCCCCCCTCCCCCCACCCTTGTCCTTTCAAAACAGGACATACGTCATTCTATTAGTTTTGACATGCTGAACACAAAATGTAATTGTCATTTTTGGCGCAAATGAATAGTTTTCGAGATATTCGTGAAAAACTGCAGCTTTCCTCAGTTGAAGACTTTCTTCTGATGAAAATAAAATAAATGTTTATTATTTTCATTCTTTATTCATTATTTTTTATATCTATTATTTTCTGTTAGCATTTTAAAATCTTGTACTGTAAATGCACCAAAATAAAAATTTTGTAAATCAATTGTAAGAAACGGAAGTTAATCAAGACTGTATGTATTCTTTTTTAATGATTGTAAGACATTAAAGAAAATGTAACAATATTTTTAAATCCTTCTAGTAGTATTGCAGTTTAATGTGTCAACTAGTCATTGCTATTGTAAATGCTTAAAATCCACATCTACATAGGTAACAATAATATGACACTATAAGATAAATAGTTAAATTAGCAAGACACAACGCAAAACTTAGACTTGTGTTTATTTATTTGTTGCTATTGACAGACAAGATAAATGCACATTTATTCATCATGTTTATTCGAACAACGTCTTTCACATAAAAGACTCGGAAAATACATATGTGTAATGATAGTTCCATATAAGATGCTTTTATAAAATATTTATAGATTTTGTATTAAATGTAATCCACTATGCAATTTCTTAAAATGATATCGGTAAACGACTACTTGTACAAAAATTATAAATATTTATAAAATGACATTTCTTTAGTCAAGTATCAGTTAACAAATCATTGAATAAATTATTGTAAATAAAAATTGATCGTGTGCGACTTCGTTCAATTTACTCGTGATTTTCCAAGTAGAAACGGTGTGAAATGAACAGACGCGTTAGCAGCTATACATACATATGTACATACAATTTAATCAATTATTTGTATTTTACAATTTACTATTTTTAATTTAATAGTTATTTGTAAAGTACACATAATCATCAAACAATGTTTGCTCTACATTCTTAATTTATTTTTAAAGAAAAAATCATCTTTGATCTCCGGATGTAAAAATCGAATTATCGAAATTTATTTTTGACAAATATTCATTCTAGTAAATACAACTGTAATCATTAGACTGCGGATCTTTATGAAAAATAAAAATTGTCTGCATTGATTGCAAGAAATAGGAGGAGAAATTATATATTGACATCTTCAATTTTTAAAATTTTGCAACAATTTTGAATTTCATCTTCTCCATTTTGCTATAAATGCACAAATATCCGCAGTCTAGTGACCATTTACAATAGCGATACGGTACTATACAATTTTTACTTTGTCGTTCTTTGTTCGTCTTGAAATATTAATATGCTTTCGTTATTCATTCGAAATGATAGATTCACTTCTACATTAATTTAAGATATTAGGTTGATAATTAAATGTTACTTTACGATAAATTAAATTTCCAGTTCCGCTCGAACAATTGTTTATTCGGCACAGAAACAATTGATTCTGTGTACAAACAAACGCAGATTGCTATACTGCAGAGTTATTCAGATTCAGACGGTGTTCCTGCGCATCGATTACCGATAAAATCTGGGTTTCTCCTGAGTGTTTTATCAGCAATCAGTCGTTATCTATAATTAGTCAAGAACTTCAATCAGTTGCAACTTTTTTTAATTCGAAATGTATAACGCTCTTGTACTTAATCGATAGATACCAATACAACGCGCGATAATTGCGTGACAACGCTGATCGGTTAATTAAAAGAAGAATCATGGTGCAAAGTACAATTTTCTGTTCAGAATCGTCTTTGGCGAAAAACTAGACGACCAAGTGGGAGCGGATGCTATGGCGCTGATCCGAACAGGAATTGGAACTTCCATTGGGCAGGTTATTAATAAATAGACTGCGAATCTTTATGCATTTATAGAAAAATTGAGTTAGATGAAATTCAAATTATTGGAAAATTTAAGATATTGAAGATATATCAATATATGATTTTTCCACTATTAAAATCATTAGGGGGAGAAATAACATTCAATTTAATTTCTACTTCTTGCAATCACTGCAGACAATTTTTATTTTGCATAAAGATCCGCAGTCTATTGATAAATAATACACAACAATTATCGTTTATTAATTCGTACATTAATACTTACTTTTTATATTTGCATAAAATTCACGAGATTATAACCTGCATTAATTACAAGACACAGAAGCCACATAGACATATGTTTTTATAATCTAATTTCTAAATGTTTTTATTGCCATTGATCTACTAATTTTTGTCACGAATACATTTTTCTAGTTATCATCAAACATCGAATCTTCGCGCAAATTAAAAATGTTCTACCTAAACAGCAACAAATTGAAGTGAAATAGTTTAGTTTCTTTCTTAACCCTTTGAAAGGAAAATGTAAATGAAATTTATATGTATTTGGTTCTTCCTTTGTTTATTTAAGTCGTATTTTTTAGTTAAAAACAAATATTAGATCCACAAATATAAATTCTAAAAAAGTTTGAGAGCAATATTTAATATAATTAGTAAACAAAATTGTTTAAACTAAGTAGCAGTCAAGGAACTGTCCTTTGAAGTAAATTTCAAATGATACACTTAAAATAGTAGGGAGTTGTTGGCAACGAAATCGAAAAACAATTCGGAGTACAAAGAGTTAATATGTTTACTGGATTGAAAATAATATGGCAGTATCTTTAAATTCTTCTAACGTTTCTACTGTTTTAACCCCTTGCCGTATCATTTTCTTTACAGCTACGGTGATTAAAACGTCTTTATCCCGAAAAATGTCGTAGAAGAGAAAAGAGAATTTACATTGTTTACATGGCTATATTTATTTTAATGCTTAAATATTGATTACAAACGAATCAAATTTTATTTCAGTTAAAAAGAAAAGCGTAACATTCATATTCGTTAGACTTTGTTCAAAATCTTCATGACGAGTGTGGCCCGTTAAAATACAGCAAGGGGTTAAGGTACACCTACTCGTTTTTATAAATGCATAAAATCTGAAGTCTAATTATTATTATTATCCCAGAGGGTGGTACCAGTCCGAATCCATGCAGCGAGATCTATCCAGGCAACAAACCGTTCTCAGAGATAGAAACGAAGTCTATGTCGGAATACATCGACAGCATTCATGACAAGATATTTTCGTACATAGCGTTCCACAGTTACAGCCAACTATTGCTCATCCCTTACGGCCATACGAGGAAAAGGGTCGAAAACTACTCGGACCTATACCGAATCGGAAACTACTCTATAAACGCTTTGTCGAAGAGATACGGGACAAGATACAAAGTCGGAAATACAGTCGACGTAATATGTAAGTGAATTGATTCTTAAACAGACGACGCGGCGCACGGCCTGATTAAAATAGACAAAAGACAGGGTCAAGTGTGGGAAGGTCTACGTTTATTATTCGGCTCCACGTGCAACAGCAAGGTTGCAATGTTGATTAGCTATCAGTTCGAACGGTCACACCGACGGAATCTTAATGGAAAAGTGTCAAAGACATTTCATTGAGGTAACAATGAACTAACAATGAGCTCTTCAATACTTATAGACAGTACTTTATTTCATTTAATTAATTTATTTCATTCTAAAAAGAGTGCATTTTGACAATAACATATTTAGTTTATTAACATATTATATTAGTATATAATTTTTGAAAGTCTGTGGTATATGGGTGAGGATTTTTTAACCCTTCTTATGCTATGCCAAGCAACCGTCAATATCTACAGGATACAAAAAGTAATGATCGCCCGTCATAGGGATGAATCCACCTCTGGAACGGTTGACACTTGTAAAAGAAACTTGCCGCAAAATTGTTTTTTTTTCTTTGTTCTTTTACGTCGCTTCTTCAACTGCTACGTTATTAAGCGACGGAGCCTACTGTTTATAAAGGTGGCTCACAAAAATTTAACCGTTACACCTCTCCGCGCGCCGATCGGTAGTATCCACTCGGTTCCCACTCCGACTCATTCCCACTCCACTGACACGCTTCGCACCGAAGAAGCTTAGTGTGCATTCGAGCTCCGTGCGGTGTTTACAAAGTTACTACGTATTATTATACTATAATGTTTGTTTACCAAGCGAAAGAACAGTTACACCGAAATTCTCCGGCAAGACTTAAGTGAGCTATTCATGCATCAATTATCTATTGTATGCGCCCCACGTTTTTCGTTTTAAATCTTACAAGTATTTTCATAGCTATTAAAAATTCACAATCACAAATTTTCAGGACTATCTGTACGGGGTTAGGAATCTGTATGGGACTAGAAAAAATTATTTTATACTTTTTAGTCCGTTTTTTAAACGTGGTGTTTTTTAAAAATTTGTTTTATACTTTTCAGTCCGTTTTAAAAACGTGGTATTTTTTAAAATTTATTTTTATTTGATTTCTGACTGCGTCTACCGCGCCGACCGCGCCGAGCGAGACTTCAATAGAGGGCCGAATATAGAGAAGGACAGAATGAAATATGGCTCATGTGGCCTTCGTGTCTACTCTCCAACTGCCGTGTTCTGCACGGAGAGTGTTCGCATAGGAACTATTTTTTTATGACTGCGTCTACCGCGCCGAGCGAGACTTTAATAGAGAGCCGAACATAGAGAAGGACAGAAGTGCAGTGGAGTGGGTAGGCACTGGACAGCGTTTGCGTAGACGACCCCAGACAGTATTTGAGAAATTCCTATAGTACAATATTAAAAAAAGTTATCGTCTTTTTTAGAGGGTCCGAATATTAATTCGAGTCACTGTATATCAATGGATATAAGGTTTCCTGTCATATTTTGCAACTTCAAATGTATCATCTGAATGGAAATAATCTCTGTCGTGCATGTATCCGACACTGGTAGAGAAAGGGTAACATGACACTGCTTGGAAGGAACAGCAATTTCATACTTTAATGTATTAATAAATGACAAAAACATTCGAAAAGTGCGTAAAAAAATCTTTTAACATAGACAACTGATTCGAATGATATTTATCTTATTTTTTTCAGATGTTGCATCTGGAGGATCTACGGATTGGGTGCGCGGAACTTACAAGATTCCCCTAACGTACACATATGAGCTTCGAGACAGAGGAAGATATGGTTTTATTCTACCAGCAAATCAAATTTTACCCACTGCAGAAGAAACTTTGGATTCTTTGGTCGCCATGTTTCAGCTAGCATCGAAACTCGGATATGGTACATCCACGTCAAATTAAAGTCGCCATATTCGATTCTAAATGGACTGGATCTGTTACGTCGTCGCACAAGTAATGTGAAATACACAATGATAAATCACAAACATTATTTTATTTTATAGATTGCAGAAAATGAGGGAAAATATGTATATTTTGATACTTTGATATGTATATTTATTTGACACTAATAATTCTGATTTTTGCATTTTACTTTCTGGAAATGTAAAAAGAATTTCACGTTACTTATGATACGACTGAATATTCACAAATTTATTAAACATACATAACATATTCCAATCTTTTAATTTATATTATTATATTACTATGATTATACATATGTATATCATTTATTTAGGTATACTGTTCACAATTACGTATTAAGTTCGTCACAAATATTATAAACCAATCATGCAACAGATTGATCAAATCAAAAATTATAATTCAAAAATGGACATGTACAATTTAAAAGTGGACATGGTTATTATAAATATTTAAGGACATCAATGTATTAGTTTCGGCTTAATAGGATAATTAACACTAAACCTACCACCACCGGTCGAAATGACCGGTTCCAGATTTTTTATTTTACAATTATTGAAATAAAAAATGTGATTTCATAAGAAATGATTGTATAGATATCTTTAGTAGAGCACGTGTTACAATAGGAGCCGCACAAAGTCTAAATAAAATCAGTTTTGTCATTTTTGTAAGGGAATATGTACTAGTTACTTTCAAGGCTTGGTAGCTTTAGTGTTAAAAGAAGAATACAATTTCTATTTGGCTCCAGTGTCCTGCAATCAATGCGCAAATTTTTTTATTTTGCATAAAGATCCGCAGTCTAATTATAATACATAATATTGTTAAGGGCGACAGCATACAGTTTTATTATTCCAGTATTTCAAGCGTATACACATATTCTTTACCGAAAAGAAGTTCAGTACGTTGGTATTGATTGTATTATTATATTATTGTCACATTTTATTAATAAGAATATACAAAATACATGATAATACTGTTATGCAGATAATGTATGTATAAACTTGGAGTTCGCAGATAGCATAAATATAAAAATAATGTAATGAAGCTTTTGTGTTGTATTTAATGTAATAAAGTCCTTAATGAGAATACAAGTGTTTCTTTGATTTTTAGTTTGCATGTTGTATTTAATTTAATAATATCCTTAATGAACATACAAGTGTTTCGTCGATTTCCGGTTTTCATGGTATATGGAACGTCAATTATCCGAATCAGTGAATGAGAGATCCCGAAAAGACAGTCTTCGATGGTTCAAAAACAAAATTAAACTTTACTTTAACGAAGAAGTTTTGTTAACATGAACTGTATATTTATATTCTTTTTAGTAATATAATGTATATAACATTTCCAATTACAGCATAGTAGTGCTCTTATATTTAATAATAACAGTGAAAACATTAGGAGAATTAAACAATACTGAATTCTATTATTTTCAACGTATTAAACATATTGGAAAACAAAATATATTTACATTGCATCCCAGTTTGCTGCAATTCAGGTAGAAAATTTCGAATTTAATAAACATCCGCTGTTTATTAATAAGTAATTTTAAAACTGTTCGATTATCCGAACAATTCGATTTTCCGAACCGCCTCGGCCACAATTAGTTCGGATAATTGATGACCTTCTGTGTGTGTTTAATTTAACACTAGGTTTACGGGACCCGTCAAAATGACGGCTTCTAATATTCTTAATGTGCGATTATTGAGATTGTAAAGATGTTTCCCTGAGGAATTATTTACCAAATTTATTTCTTTTGGAATACATTATTGGAGAAATGGCCAAAAATTTGGATAGACACATTCTTGTTATGTTTATACAATAATGTGAAATAGTTATTTCTAGAGCTCCGTAAACCTAGTGTTAATAAAATCCTCGATAGCCAGACACAAGTGTGTCTTTGATTTCAGTATTTATAAAATCTGTAATCAGCTAAATTCTCTTTGTGCCAACAACATTCATAAAAAAGTGAACACGGCTCTGCCTATCATTCGTAGTCTTCGACAGAGGTTTGATTACAATACACACGATTATAATCGTGATTTGTTCGCAACGTGTGACTTCTCTTTTCACGTTCTTTTCTTATCTAGATTTCAGGCAAATGTCCAAAAATATAGTCTCAAGTGTCTCACACTCTCATCCATCAATTCTTTCCGTGCACTTGAACTTGAACCGTTAACGCGTTTTCATTTTAACTCTCTTAATTATTACCAACGAATTTATTTACTTATTATACAAATAATAATTTACTGTAGTAAGATTTTTATGTATTTTCGATCTACGAAGGCTGTTCTGAACTGAAAATAAGTTTTTACACTCTCAAGTGATTACACTCTCTGAAAATTTATCTACAAAAATTGAAAGTTGCATAAACATCCGCTGTGTATCATGAAAACGTCGAAACTTCGATTGTGGCTGAACTTTACAATTGCTCGGCCAAGCTTTCGTTGTCTATTATGTATACAGTTAGGAGCATAACTGATCACACACACTTTAAATCAGAATAACTTTTTTATGAATGGACCACTTCAATTTCTCTGTAAGGCTGGAAGAATTAGTTTAGTAAATGACGTCTAATAAATATATTGAAAAAATGCATTTGGTCGGAATTGTGAAAAACAATAGTAAAAATTGATTTTTACAACTTTTTTAGCTGGGCCAATAACGAAAAAAAGATGTGTTTGGTCAACTCGTATAAATTATATACAATCTGAAAATTTCATTGAAATTGATTACGAGTTATAAACGATCAAAAGTGGTAAAAATTGCAATTTTGTAAACCAATTAACCAATTTCAATGGAATTTTCAAAACGTATATAATTTATACGAGTTTACAAAACACATCTTTTAAATTTTCGTTATTGGCCCAGCTAAAAAAGTTATAAAAATCAATTTTTGCTATTGTTTTTCACGGGCGCGCAGTGGCTCAAGTGGTAAGGCTCACGACTACGAACACCCGTGGTCCCGGGTTCGAATCCCGCCGACACCTCTGAAAATGCTTTTCATTAGAAAAAAGTTTTTTTCATGTGATATCTAAACTGTGGTCCGGAACCCACCTTAATAATAAACTGTAGGTCCCGCTGAAATTAGGCGATAGTGAGAGTGGAAAAGAGGGGAGATTGTTGGTGGTAAATGGATTTGAAACCCCAAGGGGACCAAATATCATTACTTTACTATTGTTTTTCACAATTCCGAACAAATGCATTTTTTTAACATATTTATTAGACGTCATCTACTAAACTAATTCGTCTAGCCTTACAGAGAAATTGAAATCGTTTGGTCCATTCATAAAAAGTTATTCTGATTTAAAGTGTATGCGAGCAGAAGACAGCGGAT
>CM052252.1:4646250-4668277 GCA_028455795.1 Lasioglossum marginatum
ATCCGCTGTCTAGTGATCAGTTATGCTCCTAACTGTACGTTGATCTGTTCGTTTCGACGCGACGCACAGTATTTGATCCTATAGGGCAGAGCAGCTCAACATTCCTAATAAATAGACAGCGGATGTTTATGCAAAATAAAAAATTTCTGCCTGAATTGCAACAAACTGGAATACAATGTAAATATATTTTGTTTTCCAATATGTTTAATACATTGAAACCTCATAATAAATCCTCATAAGAAACATCATAGAATCGTATTGTTTAATTCTCCTAATGTTTTCATTGTTATAAATTACACCTACTCATTTTTGTCATAGATGCAAAAAATCCGCTGTCTACTAATAAAACATTTTACCTCCCTGTACTTTAAATAATAGAAAAAAGAAATAATCCAAACTATGGCCGTGTGTAGACTCATTTTTACGAGTCTACGACTTACGAATTTAACGAGATTTGGATTTCATTCACAGCAAGTTGATTCGAAAATTCAATAAATAATACCGAACTTACAAAAGTACATATGATAAACGTAAGTGACATATGTAGCGTACTTTTACATATGCATTTAAAAAAATATATGCAAAACATATGAGATATGCAAAATATGCAAAATAAAAAGTTTATATTTGGAGTCGTCCGATGACAAAACGAATTTCTGTCCAAGTATCGTTTCTGTATCTCCATTTTATAAAAATATGCATTTGCATGAACATCTGCTGTCTAATAATCAGTGATTATTAATCACGTTTCACGTTTCAATTATATCCCGGAATCAAAAATCGTCTGCATTGGTTGCGAAACCGTGACGACATTTCGAGTGACACGGCGTGCGATCGACAAGATAACTCTCTCGAAACAGATCCGATAAGATGTACTCAGACCCAATAAACGTGCTTCTTAATTGATCAATGATATGATTTTTAAATTACGATTCATACCAGAAAAGTTCCGTGGTGCCGTGCGCAGATGAAGCGTTTAAATAGAATCAAGGGAAAACGGATGACAACAAATCACTGTTGTTGCTGTTCAGGGTAAGATCATTCATCAGAGTGGTTCTCCATTGTGTTGAAAGGATTCACAGACATCCAGCTCAGTTTTGCACTCGTGTTGATCAATCATTTGCGTGGATTTTGTGCAGTTAAAAAATACTTGGGAATTCGAATCGTAGTAATATTGAAACTTGCAGTTGGTAAACCAATTATATTATATTTAACACTGAACCCGCCTAATTAAAAGAAATTGATGGCAAGATTAAATTATTTTCTACGGTCTTTGTTATAATATACATGTTCTTGTCTTTGTTTGAATGAGAAATTCACTCACTGTTGAGAATTAATAGAAGTGTTCGAAGTTGAGGTATCTATTACATGCATTAATGAGTAATTTTATTTTCAAAATGACCAGAAGAGTATAGTATCTTAATCAAATTTTCCAAGATTTGTTTATTTTACCTTCTCGTGAATAGATTTATAACCCTAGAAATTACAGAAATTAATTTTTCTTATTAAACAGAAGGTTTTTAACATTACAGATATATATGGTTGAGAATTAATAGAAATTCAAATATGCATGGTGCCCGAAGTTGAGATATCTATTACATACATTAATGAGTAATTTTATTATCAAAATGACCAGAAGAGTACAGTGTCTTAACTAAATTTTTCAAGATTTGTTTATTTTACCTTCTCGTGAATGAATTTATAACGATAAAGATCACATATTACAATCTATTGTATTTCGAAACATTATTTGTTAAATAATGGTAAATATACGGAAGCCTCAGGTTACTTCCGTGCAATTTGTACGAAGCATATGATACCGAGCACGTGTTGAATTTATAGTATACCTCCATTGTATCAAAGTGCCAACAAATTACTCATTGTCAGTGATGCGAATAATACTTCGCAGCTGTTCCTTCGGAGAACGTTTTTGTACATCTCGTGCGCTTACAGATAGTAAGAACTGAGACTGGTCTGTTCGAAACCTGATTCATCGCGATTACGGAGTGTTTTGATATTTAATTTTTAGTAGTAATTATTACTAACCGTGGTATTTGTTCTTTTAGTGCATAGTAACATGTGGAAGGTCTTTCTCCTGGCGCTGATCGCCTCAGCGACAGCTAAGCAAATCAAGTATGACAACTACAAGGTGTTCCGTGTAACTCCTCAGACTGAGGACCAACTGGAAATTCTGCGTCACCTCGAAGAGATTTCTGACTCGGTATGTATAATGCAACTGGACTGATAACATTTATGCACATTCGCATTTTCTTGGAGTATTTCTAACACGTCTAATAAGTCTAATCCATTTTTCAATTCAATCCGTAACTGAGACGTTGAAATTTATCACTAGACTACGGCTTTATGCATTTATAACAGAAATGAGTAGGTAAAATTTAAAATAATAATGATATTAAAAAAGTTTATGATTGTATATTATTTTTGAATGATCAAGATTATTAAAAAGGGAACGACATTTCTATCTAGCTCCCGTTTCTTGTAGTCGATGCAGAACATTTTTATTTATTATAACCTTGGTTTACCGTTATTGTAATCTTGGTAAATGTTTGGTGTACTTTTCCTATTACCGTGCGAATTAACATTGAAATTTAGCTAAACAATTGTAACCGTGATACGTGAATAACGTGACAGTCAGAGTGTTAAACAATAAATCATATTGTACCATTAAAAATGTTTAGAGATCAGTAATAAAGTAAATAGTTTTTAAATATACTTTATGATTTTCGTCTTATTCCGACTAGTATGAAATCTGCAGTCTTCAAAAATAATAAAACATACAATAAATGATATATAAAGCATAGAGAGAGTTCAATATTTTGAATAAATATTTATTTTATTTCTTTTAATTCTCTTTTGTACAAGTTGGCTTACAAGCATTATTCTCAGTCCGTTCAAAATGAAAATTTTCCAATAAATATATACTCATCTCTCGAAGTTCGATACATACAATCAATAAATAAAAATAATTTTCATACTACTGAAACAGAACGAAGAAAACGTTTCCAAATCAAACTGTCCTTAGCCTACATAGTGTGTAGTTTAGCACGATAAAACCACTTGTGAAGTGCTCTTGCTATCGCTCGTACTTCCACCGAAAGAAATAAGTAGAACGAGACCACTATCGAAAGTGGGTGAATCTAATCACGTTAAAACATTGTTTTTTAGCACTAAAACTACCGAATAACCAGTTTGTAATTTTCTATGACATCCACGATTTTTTCGAGCTTTTATTTGAGGTTCACGTTACTTAATAAAGAATAATTTTGTGCGTCTTTGAATAAATCAATTTATTTAGTAATTTTGGACGAGAAAATAATTTAGAAAATATAGAATAACAAATCGAATGTTGGCCTACTTTGAAGAAGCTAACAGTTAAACTTTGTTAATCTACAGTTAAACAAGAAAAAAAATGAAACGAAATGTCAAACATGTTTGTTATTAACAATTTGGCTGCCACATCAGTCACATATGACTGACAAAATGTTTTTACCAAACTTGAAAATTAACTTTTACTATAATCTATTAAGTAGACTAAATTTAATTTAGGATCTCTGTGGGAAGATTGCAAAAGTCATTGTTACGATTAGACACCGGAGTTCTATGCAAAATAAAAATTGTCTATTTAGAATTGTTCTTTTTAAAATAATTTTAGTGAACTGAGAATAATCCAACACACAGTATTGTTAAATTCTTTAAACCTCTTTGTTGTTTTGCATTTGATGTATTAATTTTTATCATGAATTCATAAATTCCACAGTCTAGTTATGATAGTTTGTTCTATTCTTGTGTCATTCAATAATAAGTTGTTTTCATTTTATGTGATTTTCTACAATGTGTTTTACGATCCTGCAGTACTCCTTCTGGAAAGAGCCCAGCCATATCGGCAACTTTGCTGACGTGATGGTAGCTCCCCACAAGGAACCGGAGTTCATCGCAATGATGAACAATTACGGAGTCGCCCACGAGACCTTCGTTCCTGATGTTCAAACTCTGATCGACAGCGAACAACCATCAGTGCAACCACTGGCAGGATTCAACTTCAAAAGCTATCACAAGTTGGAAGAGATCTATTCCTACTTGGACAGCTTGGCCAAGGCCCACCCCGGCAAGGTCCAAGTGATCGTTGGTGGAAAGACTCACGAGGGTCGCCAAATCAAAGGTGTCAAGCTGACTTTTGGCCAGAACAAACCCGGAATCTTCCTCGAAGGCGGTATCCACGCTAGAGAATGGATCTCCCCTGCTACCATCGTATACATGCTGAACGAACTGTTGAATAGCAAGCAACCCGATGTTAGGGCACTGGCTGATAGTCACGAATGGTACATCTTCCCCGTTTTCAACCCTGACGGATATGTCTACACGCACACCACGGTAAGCAGAGATATACTTCGAATAAAAAGTATTAGAAATAGTAATTCATTTAACCATTCGATTGTGGCTAGCTGAAATAATTCACAACTAAATTATTGCTGCAGTAAAAATAAAAATCGGCTGGTTAAGAGCAACGAAGCAAAGGCACATTTTTATATCACTAAAGCTCATTTTTATTTAATAAAATAGTAAAATAGTAGTTAGTTAGTTAGTTACAGTTTATTCGTTCCCATTACGGGTTACAAAGAGATTCCCGTTTACATTTTCCTTTCAGTCTATAATATAATATCTTAATTCAAATAGTGAAATAATAAAGGTGTTTATATTCTTAAATTCTTAAAGCTAAATAGATTCATTTTTTTCTCAGTTGTACATTTTACAAGAACATTTGAAAATGTCGATTGATTATATAGGGTGAGTCACTTAATTACACCATCTAAATTTACTCCAAACAAAATTTGTTTAATATCGAATGAGGCATGCAATGGGATAATTGGTTTGTTTGCTTTTTTATCGAAAAGCGAAGGTGACTTCTAGTTTTTGCATTATGATGTGTTTACCCTGTGATTCGAAAGAGTATTAAATGAAAAGTAAAAAATGATTAAGGCGTATGAGATTAACAATAAATAATTATCGAGATATTCTTTCGAAACACAGTTGAAGGTGTGTGATTGATTGAACATAATGTTAAATAAAATACTCTTTTAACATAAATAAACATTCTTACACATCATATAAGAGCATACATATCCGCAGTTTAATAATCTCTGCATAGTTACGAACCTTGTCTCATTTCTGATGTATTCCGGTGAAATTAAATCAGTATACTTGATCGGCGATAATTTTGTTTCAGAACCGCTTATGGAGAAAGACACGCAAGCCATACAACGCTCTGTGCCACGGAAGTGACCCCAACAGAAACTGGGGCTACAAATGGATGTGTGAGTATCATTGTTTTTTTAATACTGTACAAAATAATATAATCTCTTTTTTAATACATTTTGCATTACTTGGAACACTATGCTATGTTTTACTTGAAAATTTAAACAAAGCCGAATAAATTGCAATACCGTTATTATAAGAAAGCAATAATTACATTTAATAATTATATTTCTATTTTTACTAATTTTTGAAATACGATGTTTATTTGACAGTTAGGACATTTTAGTTAGTCTCTATGACGATGGCTGATTAAATGATTAGTTTATTTATTTATTAAATTATTATTAAACTATTAGAGTTACAATACGAAAGATGTTTACAAAAATGTAATTTACAGTACTTCGAAATAGTTGCAACTTGCAACATCCGCGGTACGCTTCATATAAAAATAATAAGTTGATTGTTATAATGTAAAGTTGCCTTATGCAGTCATTTAAAAATGTAAACTAATTAGGCTCTGAAATTTTAATTAGTACTTTATATTTACAATGTTGGCGAATTAGATAAGTAAATGCTTTCTCGTTTTAAATAAGAATTACTTTTAAAAAATGTCGGTGAATATTTTAGAAAAATGATGGAAAATAAATAAATCATTTGTTGTTTATTTTGCAGCTGGCGGTGCTAGCAGCAACCCATGCAGTGAAACTTATGGAGGAAGCTCTGCGTTCTCTGATATTGAAACCAAGACGATGTCCGACTACATCACATCGATTTCGAACAAATTCTACGCCTATGTTTCTTTCCACAGTTACTCACAGCTTTTGATGTTCCCTTACGGCCACACGAAACAACATTTGGAAAACTACAGTGAATCTGTAAGTAAAATATTTTTCATTCGAAGTAACATTTAAAATAAAAGCAACTGCGAGGGCGCTAAGAAACCCATGCTTTTTTTATGTGTGCAAGACGATACACAATTACAGATACATTAATTGAAATTACACATTCTTTTACATACACCATGTATTTATGATACCATATATGCATAAAACCATATAGACTTGCATTTAAATTTTAAAAGTAACTTGCTCTGAGCTGGAGGGTGTCAATATGTCAATTACTTGCATAGTATACTGGCCAGAGTTGGGTAAAAATTTAATCAACGATTGACGAATAAATTTCTACTTCAATCGTTAATCGCAATTAACAATTAAACTCTTACTTTAGTCGTTAATTGCGGTTAACGATTACATTCTTTTCAATTGTAATCGTCAATCGGATAATTGATTAATGATTAGCTGCTGAGATTTCGAAATGAAATACGGAATCAAAACTGTATGCATACTGAAAAAAATGTAAACTGAATTTAGTCTATAATACGATTTTGTCTATAATACGATCTCTATGTGCCTACTTATTAAAATTTATGGATAGACCGTGTGGCGATTAACTTCAACAATTGATTAAATCAGTCTCCGATTTTTCGATGATTTCTTTTTCTAATCAACGATTGACGATTAACTTCATCAATCGATTGAATCAATCGTGCATTTTTCAATGATTACCTTTTTTAATCGTACACATTAATCAATCAATCTTGGTTAAAATTTTAATCGATTAATGCCCAACTCTGCTACTGGCCAAAAGTATGGAATCGCGGCGTAAATTCCGAGAAACAGAAGGTTTATAGTTTATAAGAAGAACTGAATGCGTTTAGAACAACCAAGGAAGATTAACTTGTCAAAAACTTACGAACAGTATGTTTTACATTTTGAATTATTATTTTTTTATCAAGGAATACGAATTTTTCTTCAAATTGCTCTTTCATTAAAAAACCGCCTTTATTTCTAATAACAGCTTGATATATTCAGGGCATCCTGGCAATTAGTTTTCCGAATGTTTTTAATTTGATATTTTTCTTAAAGGTGTCCCTTTAGAAAAGTGCATTCCGAGCATTGTATTACACTGGGTTTATAAACTATAAAAGAGTATTATGGACATAAGAAAATGCTGAAATCTGTTTAGAAATATTATATAACGATGGATTATTTCAAAATTTATCGATATATTCGATCTTTACAAAAATCAGCAAGTGATTCCAAACTATTGGCCGGTAGTGTATGTATGTATAATGAATGAATGAGTTGTAGTACTAACATTAATGTTTATCACATGCTTGCAATGTAAAATGCCCATTAATATTCGAACGCTCTTAAAAAACGATAACTTTTAAAATATTGGACTATACGATTTGAACTTTTTTGAGAAGTCAAAGCAATTCGTTTACTGCATGACGTGAAAAGAAATTTTTCCAAAAATTGCTATTAGTCGAAATTGTAGAGAAAATACTCATAATGGCATTTCACAACTTTTTGGTGTGGGCCTATATTGGATATTTTAAACATGCGTTTTGTAGATTTGTGCCAATTATATGGATTGTGAAAGTTTGATTGTGACAGGCATTGAAAGATGTAAGAATAGTTAGATTTATTGCAGTTAGAGGCAAAAGGTCGTGAAAAACTGCAATTTTGACCATCTTATTTAAACGTTTGTAGCTCATTGCAACGTCGACCGATTTTAAAGAAATTTTCGGAATATGTTTAATTGATACAGATCTACGAAATGTGTTTTCTAAATTTTCCATATAATCCCAAAATACAGTTTTAGCATTTTCTCTGCAATTTCAACGAAAATTTTCTCACGTTGTGTAGCAAATCAATTGTTCTAACTTCTCAAAAAAGGTGTCGTCTTTTCAAGAGTGTCCGTAATATTAGCGGGAGTCACTGTCAGTAGAGACAAGCATGAAATCAATCAAATAATTAGTTAATAGACTTTGGATTTTACATTTTTATGATAAAATGAATAAGTGAAATAGAAAACAGTGAAGACTGACACGAATTTTAGGATATTGTTTTATTATTCACGATTTACTGAAGTTATCAAAGGAAAGGAATTTTTATTTAATTACTGCTTCTTACAATTAGCTCTGAACAGATTCGCAGTTCATTAATAAAGCTTATGATAACAGAAAAATGTCTGCCTGTGGATAAGTTATCTTTAGTTTTATTATTAAATGCGCACATGAATGCTTCGATTTTATCTTGAATGTATTGCTGATAACTGTATCAAGATTTTTGATGTTATCGAGTATTTCCGTGACATCTTAAGCAATTAATTGACTCATCGTATCGATCGATAACGAAGATCGAAAGATATACTTTTGTTTGCACAATAATAAGGCAATCATTCATTTGCCGATTAGACGATAATGTGGCGGTAGAAAGAAATACATTTATTTTGCATATTTTCAGCTGCAAATCGGCCAAAAGACCATCCAGGCTCTTGCCAAACGCTATGGAACCAAATACCAAACCGGAAACGTCGCTGAAACTATTTGTAAGTACAAATAAGAAATATAATATATCGAATATTCGATATTTTAATTACTATATTGAATATTATTTGAATAGTTGTAATAGGTATTTAAGAAAAATATACTTTCCATTTTAAGTATCTCTTATTTATTATACTTTGCTGAATTATGAACAGCCTCTAATGTTAGAAATAAGAAGTTGCGAAAAGGAATTACAATATTACAACGATTGTGCTGCGGCGAAAAGAAGCTTAAAAATCTTACTTAATAATTATTAGACTGCGGATCTTTAAATTCGATAGAATGTTAAATTGTTAAATTCAATAGAATTTGGTGCGATTTTTATTTATTCTAGATCTACAGAGGCTACTATCACTGAAAATAAGATTTCATGTAATTCCACTTTCGTAATATCCGCAGTCTACTAATTATTAACACATCATTACCCAAATATTTAATAGTTTTTAAAAATCTATAATTCGTAGGTACAAATTTCGTAATAAACTTCTCAATTGTGGTAGTAATTTTAATTTTGAGCAAACGAATCAGCTCTAATAATATAATGTGACCATTTCTTTGGAGATATTATTTAAGTAAGATATTTAAGCTTCTTTTTTGCTGCAGCACAATCATTGTAATTCCTTTTCAACTTCTTCTTGTTTCTAACATTGGAGGCTGTTCATAATTCAGCAAAGTATAATAAATAAGAGATACTTGAAATGGAAACTATACTTTTCTTAAAATATCTATTGTGAATTAGTAAGGCTAGAAATGTATAAATTGAATAAGAATTAGCACACCTGAGAAATAGCAATAATCTGCCATGCGTTTAATTTGAATATAATTAATTTAATTTAATAATTCAATTTAATTATTTTTAATTTAATTGTATTATTTCATTTAATTATAAAGCGATTGGAAATAAGTTAGAGAATCAAAATAGATACCTTTTGTGTTTAAAATATAGTATTAATCCTCGGAGTATGCACACTTAGAAGATGACGTAAGTGTATCAAAATGATCCGTTATATACACATGTAAATTTGAATATTCTTTCGTTAACAATTTTTAAATTAGAATATATACATCCCGACCACTCTGAAGTAGAGAAGTAGAGTAGACACTCAATCGTTTACAGTTAAAGCGGTAGAGTAAAAATTAAGTACCATAATGACAAAGCATTCATTGGCCAAGGGTAAATTCATAAATTAATCAAATCGGATAATTTATTAGTATGTGCTCACAACTGTTACATTTTACATTTTCTTATCAGACGTTGCTAGCGGAAGCTCCGTGGACTGGGTGAAGGGTAACTTCCACAAGAAAGTGACATATACTTATGAACTTCGTGACACTGGCCGTCATGGATTCGTCCTCCCGGCTGACCAAATTGAACCCACGGCTCTGGAAACCCTGGATTCTTTGGTCGCCATGTTCAAAGAAGCTAAGGCTCGTGGATACGAATGAAGGAGATGCCATTGAATGATGAAGACAAATGATGTTGACAAGCGTTTACGATTTATGCTCAATAAAATTGATTAATTTTTGAAGTGAAACTTCTTTGCTGAGAGGGCTACAATTTTCGAACGTTACAAAATTTTCGATCGCATGAGGGGAATAGTTAGGTACGTGGGGGGGGAACCTGTAGAGGAGTAGAGCGACGCCACTCTAACGCAAGCAACAAGCGGTCGAAAGGGAAGACGGCAGGAGGGGATAGGTACTTGTAACAGACCTGCACCGAGCAGTGCTGTTACTAACATACAAAGTACCGAACCCCGCCGGCCAGAACCGAAAGACACCGAACGCACCGCGTAACGGATTACCGATGCCGGGTCATCGAACCGAGAACGTCCGCCACCGCGCTACCCCGCGCCGTAGAAATGTCACTTTGACAGCGAAACATTTCGCACCGCCCGTGCGCCGAAAACAACATTTTGGCGGGAACCGGACACACAAAAACTACCCTTGACACACCTCCGCACCACCTTCCCGCACCACCAAACTAGGCATATAAAAGGCCTAGCAAAATCAAGGGAAATCACTCTCGTCCGTATCGTTGAGACAACGACTCTAGCCGCCGAATACAGTTACGGAGACAGTAACTCATCGCCGCCAGTTTCTCCGCTTGCCGTGACAGCAAATCGCATCTACGAGGCGTAGATATCAAAATCCTTCGTTGAGACGACGAACTCCCAATCACCCTCCACCAAATCGTATTCTTCGTTGAGACGACGAACTTCCGCTCACACCCTACCAAACCGTATTCTTCGTTGAGACGACGAACTCCCGCTCGCACTCCACCAAACCGTATCCCTCGTTGAAACGACGAACTCCAGCCCACGCTCCGACACACCGCATCCTTCGTTGAGACGACGAACTCCCGCTCGCACTCCACCAAACCGCATCCTTCGTTGAGACGACGAACTCCCGCTCTCACTCCATCAAACCGTATCCTTCGTTGAGACGACGAACTCCCGCTCCCACTCCACCAAACCGTATCCCTCGTTGAGACGACGAACTCCCGCTCGCACTCCACCAAACCGCATCCTTCGTTGAGAGGACGAACTCCCGCTCTCACTCCATCAAACCGTATCCTTCGTTGAGACGACGAACTCCCGCTCCCACTCCACCAAACCGTATCCCTCGTTGAGACGACGAACCCCCGCTCACCCTCCATCATACCGTATCCTTCGTTGAGACGACGAACTCCAGCCCACGCTCCGCCAAACTCCCGCACGCTCTCCATCTTCACCGTACCATCCACCGTGGAGACAAACACCTGGCCGACTCCGCGACATCGCACCCTTCGCCGTAACAGCGAATCTCGATTCACCCTCCGCTATACCGTGCCCTCCGCCGAGACAGCGGAATACCGAAGTGTCCGCTATTGAGAGTAACCGCGTCACCATACACCGACTCCGCGCATACCGTGAACGCGAATATTACCGTACCGCGAGTCCCGTACAGCAAAGACTCTGTTAAAACTATCTGCCTGGTCTCAATTCTCCCTATGCACCACGTCTTCCCATACCGATCGATCCTCTTCGCCGCCCGATCGAACCCCGGCACGTCGAGCTATACTCGGGAACGAACGGCGAACCAGATCCGTTACATTTTATAAGTATCATTCATTTTTATGTGAATAGTGTGATTGAAAATGTAAAAAAGACGTATAGCTTTATGAGTGTAATTTATTTTTATTATTACTTTTTTTTATGAAACTTTCCCCAATATATTCGTGGCATTTTTCTGATCAAAAAAAGACCAAAAGCGATATAATTTCAACTGTATTTAGTGGTTTAATTGACGATGAACGTTTCGGGCGCAAGGAAGAACAGCGTATGGGAAAGAAAGAGACGCGGAGAGTCGCAGTCTCTTCGGCCGCGCGCGGTCTCTCTTTACATGCGCTGTCCTTCTGTAAGTTCGGCTCGACCTTTGAAGCTCAAAAAATAGCTACCCCCACCCGAGGCTTTTGCGTTATAGAGGAAACACGTACAATCCTTCTAAACTCCTCAATGATTTTAATAGAGGCAAAATGATATTAAAATGATAAACTGACATCTTCAATTTTTAAAATTTTTCAACAATTTTGAATTTCGTCTGCTCAACTTTTGACTACCAATTACAAACAACTTCTATTAAAATCTATCACTAAGTAATAACTAAAAAATTTGTTCTACGTATTACAACGGAAATAAGAGTTGTACTAATCTGAAATAGGTAGTACTATGGTTCGAATCTCGCGCGGAGGTTTCCAGCGGCAAATGCAGTATCTGCTGCACTCGTGCGGGACGCCACCATCGCACCGTGGCCGCTACAGTATTAGCAGAGAGTAAATGAGAGTGCTCACGCCCGGGTTTTGGCCGTGCCACGTGCCACTTTTGGCTGCACATCGACTCTCAGTCCGGCAAGAACCTACATCGACTCTTAGTCCGGACAAGAATCTACATCGACTCTCAGTCCGGACAAGAACCTACATCATCTTCCGCCTTGATCAGAACGAAAAAGTTTATATTGTTTGATTCGCAGCACCCGTATTATATCCCCTTTCATATCAAACAATTTTTATCTAAATATCTTTTTTCGAGTCCAGTCTCTCTCTCTTTCATGAACTTAAGGAAATATCCTGTATTAAAATAATTGAAAAAAATAATTATTTAATAAGGTCAAATAAAAGGAACGATTACAGAAGTAGACAGTATACGGAATATATATATATATCGTTAATCACTCCACGAATCAAACCATTTATGAATCACCCCTCGAATCAAACCATTCAACGATCTGCAACATTTTCGTTACATATTATTGTATGTAGGTACATGTATAATGAATGATAATGATATCTATGATTCCATGCATCCGACAACGTAAACAGCAGTATTTCGCTTTATAACTATTGTTATAAAAAATCCGTGAATCTATGGATTTTCCAAGGGAAAATCAACGGAATTCTACGGAATTTTTAGATCTTCTATACGGACTTTGAAAAATCCAAGTTGGCAACACTGTGCGGATCTCACTCTTACAGTTATGCGCTTACTTGAATTCTGGCGGGAACGGTCAACAAAGGATCTTCGCTCTGTTCCAGTCACACTCAATACATTGTACATGCTTTTCTGTTTCCGCAAGCGATTCGGCCAATAGCGGAAGACGTGTAGCGCGAAGTAGGGATATGGGGTAGTCGAGCCTTCGAGCGTTCTTACAAGTTTCTCTCTGCCATACTGCCATTTCTTCGTGAACAAGTAGAAGTAGAACATATTCTGCGTTGACATTATTGACGACGGTAAGAAATAATCTTTGAATATTTTCCTATGAATTATATGTGCATTTATTCGTTCAAAATATATATTTGTGACCTAACTTTCAAGAAATTTTATCATTTTAAATTGACTCGGTGTATTAACATTATTAGCTCTTTGCACTTCTGTCTCCTCTGAGGCACCATTAAAAGTTACTATAATTTATAACTCATAACAGTTTCTACATTACTAAATTTCTTTGTGTTTAGTAAATTCTTGTTAAGTAAATCCAGTCGATTTTATAGATAACATGAAAAACGTAATATGTGACAAAAATCTGCAAAATTAGAGAAAACGTCTTTATTTCGAAATCGGTATAATCTCGAGAGCAAAGGGTAGTATACCGTATTGGTATTTAGCAATATTTATGCACCAGTAAACAGAATACAGACTGATACGTGAATATATTTAATTATACAGCAAAAGTTCGACCTTAGCAAAAAGCCTATCACCTTTACGGTGGGGTATACCTCGCGAGGGGCCAGGAAACTTGAGCCTCGAGATGCCTCCTATTGTATGTCGCTGAGCAGTGTAAAGTGTAAACATTCAGCGTTATTCGATACGGGGGTCGGGTATATCGAATTGATATATCATTACTAAACCAGTAACAATACTCTATTATTTTGCATTATCTCTTTATGGGATTTTCACCAACTTATTCGTAGCATTTTTGTTATTAACTCTTACTTATTCGAGTGGTGACCCAGAGTCGCCACTAAAAATTGCTATATCATTATTCAAAATATTGTTTATATTATTAAATATATTGGTATCTAATCAATTACTAAACATTTAAGTATTGTATGAAGTATTATATGAATTTCATATCTATAAAGAGAAAGAAATCATATAGAATGGAATTATTCAAAATCGGAAGAAATGTTTAATTTTCGAATTAAAATAGCTCCGAGTATAAAGAGTAAAATGATACTAAACACGATATAATTTGAACTGTATTTAGTGGGTGCGAGTGAAAAAGAAAGAGAAACAGCGATCGCGACGGTCGGAAAAAATTAAAAACTTATTCTATTGTTTAACATACCAATTAATGCGATGCTAACTTTTTTATTTTCAATTTTCTTCTTATACAACCTTCATCAAATAATTATATCAAAATAAAATAAATTATCAAACAATCATATCAAAATTTTCATTATGCGGCATATCTGCATATCGCGCCATGCTCCAGCAAAATTCTAGTCTAATTCTTTGAGAACATATTTTTGAGATGTTAAGCTGTTTATGTAAACAATAATAAGAGCTTTTATGTTCTTCGTTATCTTCATCTATATCGGAATTTTCTACTATTCCGAATTCGCTATTTGCTTCCTCCATTGTTTGTCTGGAGGTAGGTGTTAATACACTATTTGGTGCAGAGTTCAATAAATAAGATAAAACTTCAGCGGACAGGGCAAATTTCCTAAGGTACTGTTCCTGGCTTCGCTTTTTTAGACTGACTGATGATACCGGTGTTTAAAAGATTATTAGATAAAGGAAAAATTCAAATAATTGAAGTAATTGCAATAATTTAAATTTACTAATCGAAATACAATCAAGAACTTTACCTGTTGAACACGTAAGCTAAAGGACTGTCACGGAGTTCAGACAGAAAATTTCTCAAGGGGATCATCTAATGTTTATAAGAATTAATACTAACAAAAGATAAGGGTCTCGTTTCTTATTATTCCAGAGCACAGCTACTCGAGTGCGTGCGAACGATAGGTACTTGAAACGCTCAAACATCTCGTGAGTCTAAATTTTCATATAGAATAATGCATTTAAACATTTTTTAAAAATCTTTCGAAAAGTTTAAATTGTTAAAAGTCTGCACTATATGTATAAGGGTTAATAAATGCTAAAAACTAGATTAACACCATCAAAATCCATTTTCTGATATTCTAAATTGGTATGAAACACGTTCAATTTTACTTTGAATTTAATGATTTTGTCTTTAGAGCGCTGTGTTCTTGATTTGTTCAATGAAGTTCCAAATTCATAATGAGTTTAAGTTTAAAATAAATCTTATGGGTTAGATAAATCTACAACTGCGAAATATATCCTATAGATTTTCTTTAATTCTATCAATTCTGTCGCTCGCAATATAATATATAGTAATTCAATATTAATTAGTGATTATATTATTTGATATTGTATTTCCCATGCAACATTAGTAGAGCAAGTATTAAAAGAAATTCGGAAAATATATGTCATACATGATTGATTTATTAATTATTATTAATGGCTAAACCAGGACGTGACAATAGCATTGTCTCACCGAAACGCTATTTTTTTGTTTTCCTTCGGCCGCGCGGTCCGTGTTTACACGTGGTGTCCTTTTCTATGTTCGACGCGGTCGGTGAGGTCGCAAAAGAATAGTACAGAACATTGTACGATTTACATAACAAGGAGAGCACAACCTCAACGGGTCTCTGATTTGGTTCAAATCAAATTCAAGCTTTGTAAAAATATAAAAAGTATAAAATCATTTTTCCTAGCCTCATTCAGATTCCTAACCCCATACAGATAGTCCTGAAAATTTGTGATTGTGAATTTTTAATAGCTATGAAAATACTTGTAAGATTTAAAACGAAAACCGTGGGGCGGATACAATAGATAATTGATGCATGAATAGTTCACCTAAGTCTTGTGCCCTACGTTTTTCGTTTTAAATCGAAGTTTTTATATGTGTATTTAAATCGAGTTAGGAATCTGTATGGGGCTAGGAAAAATTATTTTATACTTTTTAGTCCGTCTTAAAAACGTGGTACATTAGAAAATTTTATTTATTTAAATTTTTCCTGTCTACCTCATTCCATTTCTCTTCTATTGCACTTCCTGAAGTTCCTGGCAAGTTGTCTTCCTCTCTTTGTAAATTACTTTCCTGAGTCCATAAAAATAGGACTTTTGAGGGCAACTGCGGCCTAGACAGATCTTTTATCTAGCGCTTTTGCGCTTTTTATCTTTGCATTATCGAGAAATGAGAAGGCGCATCCCGCACCTTTGCAAACCTGGAAACGAGTCTACCGCCTTAATTAATTAAGATTTTCATCAACAAGGAATCGAAAACTGGTCCATGCTATACTACATATTGTAGTACAATTGGTATACCTGGGGATGAAAACTGCATTCATGGTAGTGGAAAACCTAAGCCATAAATATCTAGAAAGCTATTGAGTATCTGCCCCTATAATGGTATCGAGATAACTATATAAAGTTTCAAGCAAATCAAAGACCCGTTGAGTTTACGTTCTCCTTGTAAGCCTTTTTTTTTTCTTTTTCGTTTAATGGCGGTGGGGAAATGCATGTTACGTCGTACACCCCCTCCCCTCTCCTGATGTTGGTCGGGGGGTAGTGTGGGGCTCACCTTGCCGAAATAAAATTAGGGCGAAGGCATACCTACTAAAACCCCACCGCCAAGGGGCCTTTTGGATCCTTCTTCCAAACTGAAACAACCGCAAATTGTGGTCCCCCGCTGGCCCGCTGTCCGCATTCAGTGGTGGATTATTTCGCGGCTTTTTTTCCACCACCTGCTCTTGGCTCTTTCGCTTTCCTTGTAAGCCTAAGCAGTGGTATGGCCCCTGAGAATTTTACTTGGATTGAACCTTTACTGTACCCCCTTTTTAAAAAATAAACTACCTTAAGATATTTTCTCTTTTCCAGATAAATACAGCATTCCAAAATAATTTCATCTTCGAAGCGTATAAGTGATTATACCACTAAAAATGCCAGACAAATATTATGCAGTGGCCGACGGTCGCAAACCTGGAATATATGGCAGTTGGTAATACATTTTTATTTTTCATAAAACATTATTATCACTGTATATTATGTTAAACTCGTTTTACATAAATTATATATAATCTATCTTTGATTAGGGATGAATGTAAATCTCAAGTTCACCAATACTCTGGTGCCACATTCAAGAAGTGCCCATCCCAAGAAGCAGCTCAAAGTTACATTGGGCAAAAGTTTCTAGCAGGGGAAGCGAAAAGCGGCGGAACAGGATATTCTACCAAGGGAAATACAAGAAACGCATAGAATTTAGAATGTCTCCAATTCGTTTAAACGCATTCTTCATAGCAGCATATGTAACGGGATTTATGTTAAATTAAATAAAGAAGTCATTTCCTATGAAAGCGTTTTTGTAATCTCAACAATTATGAAATAGGAAACCGATCATTTGACCGAAGTAAATTTAGTATTAAAATAGAAAATATGTAATGAAAATATAAAAAATTATTGTTTACTCCCAGAGAGAAGAGAAACTGTCTTTGTTTTCAATATCGGCATTCGGGAAGCCCTTTACAGGAAGAAGAACTGATAAGTACTTTAAACTGAATTATACCCGAGTAGCCCTAATTCAAAATTCTTCAAACTTCTTGTCTCATTACCATATCTGAAAATTGTTTATTTCTTGTATTTTCATTAAACTCTCGGACCTGACATCAGTACGCCGTACTGACTCTGAAGAATATTTTAAAATTGATTAGAGAAGGTCAGATTATTCGATGCGATGTGTTTCCACTAGGGGTGTGCGGGCCGCCCGATTTTCGGGCGCCCGAATCGTCGGGCTGAGCCGCAGACTGTCGGGCGGGCTTGATTCGGGTGCCTGATACTTCATGAATGCAGAGAACGCAGAGTTGTTCTAGTTGTGTTCTCAGTTCTCAGGTATCGCGATAACTCGCTCGTCCGAACTTGTCCGATCATTTCCGAACGCGTCCGATGAAGTCGAGTCACTCCGGCAGCCCGAAACTCTCGGGCCGCCCGATACCTCATGAAGTATCAAGCACCCGAATCAAGCCTGGGTATATATACCCAGTAAACACGCGTGCTCGATTTCTGACAGGCCGCTGCGCACGCAAAAGTAGCGCATTATGCTGGCAGAAAGACGAGCAGAATTCCGATCGGTCGGCCCGGGATTCTGCCCGTTTCCAGGATTGTGGGATTCGCGTTCCCATTTCTTCTTTGGTCGTCAAGGTAGGCAGCGTTAGTCGTCCAGACAAATAGGCTCAAAATATTTTATACCCTTAGGGCTCTATAACAGAAAGAATAAATTCATTTAATCTCAATAGAAAATAAATAATTAAAGTTGAATATTTATTAATTGTTATTATTTATTAATTGTATTTACGCTCACGTACTCTCCTACTTGAAGAAAGCACCGAGTAGCATCGAGTATCCATGGATTCTTTTCCCTCGGAATCTGTAACAGAAACAACAAATTCATTAATTTCAATCGACCAACAGTTAGAGAGTAAATCAGAATTAATAATAAATAAATAATTCAATTTGAATATAAAACCAAAATTAATTTAAACGGAAATTAAATAAACTCGATTTCTATCGCACGAAACACGAATTCAAATACAATTGATCGTCACGACACAAGAGTAAATCCGAGTTAATAATAAGAATTGAATCAATTAATTGTTCATTGATGGTTTGAAAAAAAGATGTTCGATAGCACAATTAAATTGGAAAGATAATTTGTATACTCCCGCTCGCCTGCTCTCCTGCTTGAAAAAAATACGCCATGACACTACGTCACACTTTCGATTATCGAAAGCATCGAGTTGTATCGATCTTGGCTATCTACATGATCTTCCGATCCACGGATACTTTTTCCTCGGAATCTATAACAGAAAGAACAAATTGATTTCAACTATCTCGACTATCGGTATAGTAGACAGAGCGAACAGTCAGTGATTTTAACTTTATGAATACATATTACCGTTTTAATGTACATTATTCTCCAATATGGCCATATACTTCGAATGAATATACTTATAATATAATAATGGTATTTTTATTGATTGAATAATAACTATTGATTGTTTACGATACCTTCATGAAGGCTACCTTATATACGCACATAAAAATGCAGTTTGTAAGTTTCCATCATTTTTGCTATAAAACGCCACTCATAATATTTTCAATTGAAAATGTACTTTCTTATTTAAATATATATATACGATTATTTATAACATAAACATTTTTATGATGACATTCTTGCAGAAAACGTAAATTTTGTTTTACAGATTTGTAACATTCAGGAAATATATCTGCAAAGAATATGTATCCAAGCTATTCTTATTAGTCATTTTTAAAATACTTTCATATATATGTTATCTGTATTTGTAAGATTGCTGTAGTTCGATTAAAATTTCTTTAATCGGATTTGTGATTATAAAATGTACTCAATATATAATATTCAATGCACAAATAAACTAAACGAAACAAGTATTAAAATACTTATAGTATTGATTAAATAAACGTAAAGTAAAAAGAGTACTGACGTATAAAAGTTTATCTTATGTATGATTTAGAATTGATCACTTCACGTGAAAGGTGGCATACTATGTATAGTACGTGTATCCTGTTATGCTGAGATTACTGTTTTGAAGATTATCAAGAACATAACCTAAAGGATACGATTCAAAGTGTGCGAAAACGTCAGAATCCGTATTCGATTGATAAAAGACTAATATGATTAGGATTTTCTAATCTGTTGTACAAAGAATATAGTTCGCGAAGATATATGAAGAATTAAATGGAATGGTTCGGCTTTTATGAAAACATAACCAAATGACAGTTCTGAAACAAGTATGTAACAATCAAATATATGACCCAGAAAATTATTGAAAAAATTATTACTAAACTTTCGTCCTCTCTTTCAGATATGCTCTTGTAACCAATAACAACTGTAATTGTAAACTGAGTTTCATATGTTATATATTTTTGTTTAAATAATATTTATCCATGTATTTAAAAGCAGTGAACGAACGCACAAGAATGTAAATAAAAATTTCAATTAATTCTGATGAGGCAGCATGATTTTATGTGGTATAATTTTACTATAGCAACCAAAATTAATATTTCTTTTTAGACTCGATGTCTATGGAGATATATATAAATGTAAATTTGTGTACATAGCATCGTTGGTTTTAAATGGAAATTGGTTTTTATTGCATCAGTTGTAATATTTATTAGTACACATGTCATTTAATTGTGTGAATATCACTTAGAAAACATATGTGATAGAAAGCCTTTAAAAGTATTCTTATAAATTGTGGGAATGGGCAATTGTTTGGGTAAAGATACGCCAGAAGAACATGAGGTATTTAACGGACAGAACCATGCGGAAGCTGAAAGTACTATATTTCCTGAATCAAATGTAGGCACAGCTGCGTCTGGTAGTGTAACATCTGCAGCTTTTAATTTTCCAAATTCTGCTAATATCGACAAATTGGTACTTGAAACATTAGCAGTGATTGGTTCTCTTGTCGATAAGTGAGTATTACGTGTTAACAATTAATTTATGTAAATGTTCATACATGTAACCACTATTGTACAATGTTTGTCTATGTAGCGAGCAAGAACCACCACCTGCAATGTTAAAGCTACACATAATTGCTGATAAGGAAGATGGGTGGATACAAGTAATTAATTCAATGGTTAATGTTATTCCCATGCATAACCCATTAGGCCCTTCTGTTATTACTCTTCTCTTGGATGATTGTCCATTGCCAACGAAGGTATGTTCACACTTTTTATTCCATCTTTGTTAATTATCTCTTACATCTGGACACGCTAAGAAGATTAGTTTAATCTTTTAGGAATCGGTTCTAAGATTATCACGTATGTTTCAATTCTATCAAAAACTTGGAAATGTACAAACCACTGCAACTCAACAACGTAATATTTGTGTGGTGCTGGGTTGTATAGCTGAAAAATTGGCTGGTCCTAGCAGTATTGCAATTCTATCCGATGTAACCTTAGATTATCTTGTCTCAATTATTGTAAGTTTGTCATACAGATTTTATTATATAAAAACATTGTAAGATGTATTTTATGAATGTTTGTATATTTTAAATTTTCATATCATTTTAGAGGGAAGATATCGATCCTTACATGGTATTATTTTCGTTAATAGCTTTGGAAAAATTTGCACAGACAAGTAAGTAATAACTGCTATAATTAGGAGTCTGCGAGAACCCGAAATATGGGGAACCCGATGGTCGGGACGAGTCGGGAAGAAATCGAATCAGATCGGGTTCCCGAAAATTTCGAGATTCCCGAAAGAACTGGAATACATTTACCAAGGTGTTCGACAACAGGTGGGAGAAAATTTAAGGGGTGGTTTTCGACGATAATATAAGACGAAAATGAAGAATAAAAAAATTGCGCTTTCGGCTTCGTTATTTAGTTATTAACAATTAAAAATCCGCCTAAAATGCGGCAACGCTCTCGACAGAGATGTACGTTGCGTACGTCAGACAGGCGCGCGACAGTCACGTATCAAGTGACAGATGCATGCATACCTTGATTCTCATTTGGGGCCCCAGCGAGGTAAAAATTTTTAATAAATCGTTGGACGACACTGAACCTACCTACTCGTCAAAATCCACAAGGGCATTTCTAATATCCGTCCTATGGAATTATCGAGTAGAAGGGGTCAATGCCCTTTCACTTTTAAATTGTTCTCACATATCCACAAATCCTTATCCTGCACTATAATTGTTCATAACACCGTACATAATACACTGGAACAAACCACTATAAAATGGTATCCATTGGG
>CM052252.1:4668377-4679343 GCA_028455795.1 Lasioglossum marginatum
TTAGTAAGGGTCATTATTGTGGTCTTCATTGTTCAATTTAGACAATAGTGTCGCCGCAAAATAAGCTGCCACACGGCATGATCATAAATGCCTTGAAAATTGCAAGATCAATTTATCTGGATATTCTTTGTGCCATAAAGGATATTTTCCACAAATTTTCAAGTGTTTCATTTCTCTGAAATTTGAATGGTTAAGGATTACGAGTACACTTCATCATTCTAATTAGTAGTAGTAAGTAGTGATCGGATCGATACCGATACTATTGATGATATTCAATCAATTCGATACCAAAGTACTCAATGGAAATTAATAATAAAAATATTTGGTATCAATTTTCGAAAGTATCGATAAGTATCCGTTTGATATTCATTTAATATTTCTACGCAAATATCAATAACCGTTTCAATATTCTGAAATTTTTGATATTTATTTACCGAATGTTTCACCGAAACGTTTATATTTATTTGATATTTTATCTAAATTAAAATACACATACCTATCTATTTTCGTCTCTAAACGATACAAGTAATGCTGAAGTTTTGCGCAATATTGTTCATAAAACCGTATTTTCGGATGCAAGATGAATTACTAATTCAAGGCAGCTGTAGCATTTAATAGCACTTTATTCATTATTCTTAATTTGTTTATTGTTAGGTAATACATACATATATTACATTAAATATAATGTATTATACAATATACGTATATGAAATACATATATAAATATACATATATATATAATAGCAGATATATATATATATAATATTAATTAATATGAAATAGTATTTTATGCACAGTAGTATTTCTGAATCTGTTCCTCTTTCTGCTTATTAATTCTCCGGCTTTAGAAAATACCTGTTCCGCCGGTACTGAAGTTGCCATCATACTATTTATTTCAATGTCGCTGAAATATTTGCTCAATTGTGCTATCAATTTCACACGGAGTTGTTCTTGTATACTGTGTTCCTCAGAAGTACAGTGTAAAAAGGAACATAATTGTGTGTCATCAAAATAACTACAGCTGCCATGAATTATCTTTCATCCGGAAATACGATTTTATGAACATTATTGAGGAAAGCTTTAGTATTACTTGTATCGTTTAGAGACGAAAATACGTAGGTATGTGTATTTTAATTTAGATTTAAATATCAAATAAATATAAGTTTTTCGGCGAAATGTTCGGCAAGTAAGTATCAAAAATTTCAGAAGATTTGAAACAGTTATTGAAATTCGCGTAGAAATATTAAATGGATATCAAGCGGGTAATCGATACTTTCGTGAAGTATCAAAACGCTATCAATACTTTCATAGAAGTATCAAATGGGTATCGATACTTTCGCAATGGTAACGTATCAATGTTTTTGATACCTATTCGATAAGGCATCATAACTTGCGGATTGGTATCGATAGTTTTGATTTAGTGTAGTAAGTAAGTTACTTGCAAAAATTCTATGCTAATTTCCTAGGAGAATACAATTCTCTCCTGAGACATAACATCGTGACAATAGCTTCCTATCTTGCTAGAACGGTGCTACAACCATAATTTCAGTGATCGTGATATTCCTATGTAAGTATTAGAGTCTACAATTTTGGACGTGTGCTGAAGAGATACGTGTACATGGAATCCGTGAATCGTGTCTTCGCGAATTAAGTAATCGTGTTCTTAGTACACGTGCAATTATGGATCATATTCTCCGTGTATGCGGATATAGAGATCCGTCATTTTTGTACTTACACAGATTCGTTCGGCACGTTCGAGTTCCGGCCAGGGTTGCCACCTCATCGCCATGTAAATACCGGAGTATTTATACCGGAAATTCGAATATAAACCCGGAGATGTAAAAAGCAAGAAAAGGTTTGAAAATATAAAGTATTAGTTTTTAAAAAACTAAGAGAACTTTTATCATATATGAAAATACAGTCAGTTACAACAAACACAGGAATTTTAGTTAAGGCTGGAGTGTCCAAAATTTCATAACTTCAAGGAATCATCTCGATTCTGCAAAATCTACCAAATTATTTATTTTTGAAGTGATATTTAGATTATATATAGAAATTTCGCGATAGATGTCGCTGTATGAAACACTCTTAAAAATTTGAAAAACAATATAAGGCACAACAATTTATTATTATTTTATTTTTTCTACAACACTCGGAGACTTTTCCAATAAAATCGGAGCCCGGAGATTTGTTTCAAAACCCGAAGTTTTCGGACGAAAACCGGATATGTGGCAACCTTGGTTCGATTCCCGGCAACAGATGTGTTCTGTTTGAAGGAAATCTTTTTCTTTGCGAAAATGCTCTCTGCAGTTTTGTTAAGGAGTTATTACCGAAAAAGACTTAATGAAATAATTTGAAATATTTAGAATCTTTCTATCTGATAGAGATTCTTTCATATTTCTTTATGTACTAAGTCTGTATGTGCATCGTTATGCGTTATGAATTTGTTTTCACGTGAAAACATTAAAAATTGAATTCATATATGTGCTCAGACAAGTAAAAGGGAACTTAAATAAAAAGAATTGTAATTGTTTAATGTTTCGTGTCACCAGTTCTCTTGCAAAATGATATTATAAATTCTTCAAACCTACAAACATCATTGGATTCCAGTTTTCAACATTCGATCAGTTTCAGAATTAAATACCTAACAAAGGTAGGCTAGCTTAAAAGACCCAGATTTTAACGAACTCGGAAGCGATAAAAATATTACAGACAATCTTTGATCAAGTTCAAAGGGTAGTTCTGAAATTTCATAGCGATAGTAACGAGGAACACTTTATGCATTCGATTCGATACGAAGAATATGGATCTCTTTAATTATGGATACACTAATTATACGAGTACCTGTGCAACGACATTAAGATTATTCTCCATCACGTCGTACAAGTACTTTCCGCTGCTGGTGTATTTTAAAAGCAACGGCTTCTTCTTTCCTACGATCACATTATTTTCAATGATGAAAGGCTTCTCAGACGATTGCACCTACAAGCAACAATATCGTTAAAAATTATTGAAAATATAAACTCGTCGAAAAGCTATTTCCTCGTGTGTCTACCTACATGAACGGAAATTTTAAAAGGTTGAAAAACAAGAGAAATTCAACCATTTTTGTTACATTTAAACTTATGTTTCTTTAAAAATCCAATGCGTACATCTTATTATATATTTAATTAATAGTTGCTAAAAAGTTGAACTAAATATCTTTAACTGGAAAACATGACAGCCATTTTTGTAAAACGCTTCTTTTAATCCCATCTTCATGGGATATTATCCAGTATACATTTTTTATTGTAAATTTAACTAGAGAAACAATTAAACAAAACTAGTCCTTGTGGCGACCGATTTTAAAAAATTTATTTCCCAATGTTTTAAACGAATGATTTTTTGACATAAATAGCCCCATTCAATTTATAGTCTACAGACTATAACGAGTTGCACTGATTACATTGAAAAACATACTAACACAACAATATAATAACTAGGCTGCGGATCAGGCAAAATAAAAATGTTCTGCATTGAATGTGAGAAGCAGGAGTGAAATAAAAGTTGATTTCATGACTTTATCGCATTAAAGACAATATTATAATATTCTCCAAATTTTCTAATTGTTTACTGTTTTATATTTCACCCAGCTAATTTCTTCATAAATGCATAAAAATCCGCAGTCTAATAACAACACTCAAAACCATTCAATACTGATCTGAACTGTTCTTTTCTGTGAACATATATAAAAAATCTTAAACCAAACTGAAACATAGAATATGAAACTAGAGGCTTCTAGCTTTAAAATTAATCCAAATTTATTGTCGTATGATAAATAAACACAATTTTTGAGAAGCGGGTATTTAGTGTTCAAATATTTTTTGGATTCACTGTATGTATACATACAGTAAAAACTATATCATAATCAAAAATTTCTTTGGGGCAAAATCTAATGACTTACGAGCTGTCATAAGAACGATCCATATAGGAAAATAACAACTAGCACAAAAAACAATCCACGAGGAAATAGCTTTCCGAAAGTCAGACCGCAACAACAAATAACATGAATGTGATCTCCAGCATTGCAATCTCTTACGAAATAAGGTCTTACATTTTCGTTCTTAGTAGCTGGCATCGTGATGACAATCCTATGGAAACACTGCACTAACACTCGAAATCTCTCGACGTATCGACATCGACGGTGGGCTATAAGAACTGCTAGCAATGCCTTTGTCTTTTTATAAGTCTTAGAACATTAGATACCCCCTCCCCTTCATGAGACAGGAACGTACAACTGAGAATTGATATGTGCAATCTAGTGTACAATAAGATAATGCCAGCAGGTTGAGTCTCCTAACGTGACGAGCTAAAATTATTCGTAAATTATGCAGAAACATATCGAACAAAAGTTGCATGGTAACAAAGGATCACATGATGCATTTGTTTGCTGTTACAAGCTACCCCTCTAATCTCCAACACTAGCAATTACTATTCTATTATTTATATTATATTTCTATTATATTATTGTATTATATTTCTATTACTATTACTTTTATTATTCTTATTATGATCACTATTGTTTACCAGTATTGTTAAGTCGATAAACCTTTCTTTGTGAGACGCCCCCACTGATTTTAATGATGTTCCACACACACACACATATACGAGAATACAGTATACCTTCAAACCAGTGGATTATCAAATCATTTCAATGAAAAAATGATGATTGCATTAGTTTTTTTCACAAAAATCGCTTTAGGAAAATCCTGAGATCGTAGACAAACTTTGCGACCAGATTTGAAATCAGCGTGACAACATCTACGGGAATCTATCCGTAAATTCTGCAAGTTTTACACAGATTTTCAAGGTTAAAAATTGTCGTACCATAATCTTTCTATTTTCCCCATATTCTGGAATATTTCAGCTTTAACTTTTTAAAAATTCATCGCTCTATCTCATTTCTATCGGAAGTTATTTGATTTTGACTTTGACACAAAATTCATCGGTTTACCCGACTGCGCGGCCTTTTTTTTTTTTTTTTTTTTTTTTTTTTTAGAACAGAGGAAAAAAAATGCTCTTACGACCCCCCCCTCTCCAGATCCATATTGGACGGTCGAGGGAGGGAGTGTGGGACTCGGCTCCGCCTGAGATGGTGTGCGGTGGAAACGGGACTAAATCCCTGCCCATACCCACTAAAAGTAACCTCTGTTCAGGGGCCAATCCGGTCCCTTGCTGGCTCTCTGGATGGTCGAGGATGGGTCGCATGTGACCCGTTTTTCACATACAACAATACGACTCCTCCTCGACCCTCTGCCACACCTGTTCTTTGCTCTTATGCGCGGCCTTGCGGCAAGCCCTCTCCGCCCCTCGACCACCTAATCCCAACCGACTCGAAATCAATGAGATCTTTTCAACAAGTTCAACAAAAATTACATTTAATTCGACGTATTTTTTAAAATAATGAGCTCAATGTATTCAATAAACAATTGATTCAAGATTCAAGTTTTTTACGAATATCTCGGAAACTAAAGCCGACCGCGACAAACATGCAAAGGAAAAAGTTGTTCAAAATGTTGATTTCTATGACATACAATGGTCGTCATACAGATAGTGAGAGTGAAAATCTGGAGAGTCACTAGAGTTTACTATTGTCGTGAATCATGAAGATGGTCTGAGTCGATTGCCTAACACACACACACAGCTCGCCCCCTATTTAAAAACATTTTGTGCTATAGCCAAAATGTTATCACAAGTTAGGAAAAATGACTCTTCAGTTTTCCACTTGTTACATTATGCGAAAATATCTTAGAAGTTAGAAGAACTATACTAAAAAAGATCTGATTAAGAACAGAATGTAATACGATGCATCGCGTTTAAAAAGAGATTATTGATCAAGAACCTAATCTCCTAATAAGGATCATGAAATAGAATCGTAAGAAACACTGCAATATATAGTATTATAATTTTACAATGGCGTAATTTCAATTCTTATCAATTGTTTAACTATGTTCCTCCAAACCGATCATCTTGAAACCGTTTCATACATATATTAGATAGGTAACAGAACATTGTTCTTGAAATTTTTGGTAGGTGTCACTCTGTCGGTATCTAATCACTAGATTGCGCATGTTTATGCATTTATGGCTTCTGAAAATTTTCAAAAAATGGTAGAATATAAAATTTCACAGAATGTTGTACGATTTTTATTTATTTCGTAACTATAAAGATTACATCCACTGAAAATAAGATTTTACATGATTCCACTTTCTTAAGATGTGCCTAGAAAAATTGAAAATTGCGTAAACATCCGCAGTCTACTAATCACTTATTGAACATTTGGGTATTGTATGAGGTGTTGTACCAATTTCATATCCATAAAATTGAAAAAAATCATAGGGAGTGGAGATATTCTGGGTCGGAAGAAATGTTTCATTTTCGAGTTAAAATAGCTCCGAGTGCAAAGGATTACGATAAATGAAGGGTTAGCGACTTGAAATTTTGGGGGAATATCTTTCAAACTAAAAGCATTATTTGTATACAATACTAATAAAAATTGTCGGGGGGGAGCGCTAGTGCATGGTTATCCTGCTGGAACCTTTAGTGTTCAAATACTTTTTGGATTCATTGTAAATGTTAAAAAAAATGAGCATTTATTTGTTGCAAAATCGTTTCCTTAGATATGACTTACTCTTCTTCTTTCTCACGATGCAACTATGGTTACTTAACCGCAGCTAATTACTTACGAATTGTCATACGTCGATGACATAGCAATTTCAGTATATCTATTCCCGAACATATCTGTTCCACAAACAACAAGGGAACTTTTCCAGATGAGTCTTAAAACATAGCAGTTGGCAGTTATAGTACTCTATCCCATGTAAATGATTGTTATTCGTGCGAAGACATTGGTTAAACAAATTATTTTTCGAGTTTTTCAGTTTAACAATTAAAATAATACATGGTTAGTTATGTAGAATATTTTAGAATTATTTAGGATAAACCATTATAAAGTGTAAAAATAAATCATATTCTAATTTATTGTCTACGTTTTCTACAGAAGTTTACAGAAGCATAATTTGTTCATATCAATAAATTCTATGGTAAATATAGCTTTGAGGGGAGCAATCTCGGATCATCTTGACACCTTCCGAGATAATTACAAAAAAGCTTTGTTAAATTTTGGTTGGAACTACACTTTATTTTAACGGTAGTTCTGCCCGGTAGGCGTGCATATAATAGTTTATCCAATGAAGGTCATGTACATAAAACAGAGAACCATTCACAAAATTTTGTAGACCCCGTAACTGGTGTTCACACACAGAACAAAGAGACATTGTGGATGGATATGCGACAAAATATTCCTCGCTAATGATACACGCAATTACCATTATATAAGCTACATTGCAGAATTTTTATTTAAAAGAGTGCATGATTTCGACAAACGCATTGATGCATTTTTTGACATAATGAGCACTTTTGACATATCCATTAAATAATCTAGAAATGTAATTAAAATTATCATTTTGCATACTTATTGACTATTTTAAGTTCACACTATGTATGTATGACCAGAGTGAGACACTACTTCTGGATTTTCGTAATCCAAACTAATTCTGATCGCATGATTTTTCCATTACTAGTTCAAATTCTGTATAACGGTTATATAGAATGCAAAGATTATGCGATCAGAATTAGTTTGGATTAGGTGATGAAGGGGGGCGGACAGGGCCGGCCGTTAGGTTAGTAGAGTAGTCTTTCAAAATTGAAAGCTCACCATATATGTGTATAACCAGAGTGAGACTCTGTTTTCTCTATCATCTCCACAGCGTCTTTACAAAACAGTAAACTGACGTCGCGCCGGAGCAGCCTTACATTGCCACGAAGCATGCACGAATACGGAAAATTCAATTCAGTACTAGCAATAGCTTTTTGCAATTTTCTCGGAAACTAATCCGAGCGACGGATAGATGTATTGACAAAAGTTGTTCAGAATGTTGTCCTTGACAACATATGTCAAGGTTAAGGTGATCCGAGATTGCTCCCCTCAAAGCTATATTTATCAATTCTATTTAAGTGTTAATTGTATGTTTACATGTTTTTATTTGTCGTATTTACATTGACTACAAAAACACATTCATTTGTTTAATAAGCACCATAAGTTCATGCCTGAAACACATTTCAAATAATCAGTACAAGTACCAAAAATGGAATACGGAATGAGAAAAAATAAAAGACACGGTATTGTTCACAAAAATGTTCTGCCTTCTTGGAAGTGGTGATTCCTGAGGTCATTTGAAGTAACCTTTTCCTCCTCACCCAACCTCTTTTTAAGATTCTCTGAATATGTAAAGAAAAGAAATATACATCTAGAAATAGAAATACTTTGAACCTAATTACTGGACTGCGGATCTTTATGCAAAATAAAAATTGTCTGGACCGATTGCAAGAAATAGAAACTAAATTGAACGTTACTTCTTCCCTTAAGAAGGTAGACTCGTTTTTCCAGAATTTTCAGTTGACAAAACCGCTAGATGAAAGATCAATCTAGGCCGCGATCGCCCTCAAAAGTCCTATTTTTACGTTCATGAGGCGTAATTTGCATTATTCGGAAGCATACAGCTGTGCATGTAGTTATTTTATAAAGCTGCGGCGCAGCTACACAAAAATAGTACTTTTAAGGGCGATCGCGGCCTAGATTGTTCTTTTATCTAGCGCTTTTAGCTACTGACGAACCCCATCGCATGCATTATCGAGAAATGAGAAGGCGCATCCCGCACCCTTGCAATCCTAGAAACCAGACTAATAGAGGAGAAATAATATATATCTTCAATTTTTTAAATTTTTCAACAATTTTGAATTTTGCTATAATAATCCATAAAGATCCGAAGTCTACCAATTACAAACAACTTCTGTAAAATCTATCACTAAGTAATAACTAGAAAATTTGTTCTAGGTATTACAATGGAAATAAGAAATAGTACAGTTGTAAAACAAGTAGAACAAGTTGTATTATAATGGAAATAAGAATTGCTCTAATCTGAAATAAGTACTATGGTTCTATTTTAATCGAGCTTGGACCATTCGAGAGCCTATCCAAAAAGACCCCTCTCTGCCAAGTTTCAACCCCATATCTCATCTGTAAGGGTAGTTATTGAGAAAAATCGAAAAACCAGTTTTTGGCCCATTTTCCCTATTTATTGATAATTAAAAATTTTGAAAAAAATCTGACACATTTCGGATACTAAGCCACATATTAGGTATCATTTTCAGATTTTTCCGTTGCAAATTCTGGTTGTAAAAAATGAAAAACACGAAAAAAATCGAAAAAATGCAGATTTTATATAGAAATCTAAAAGGTGCTATCTCAGATTTAATTTAGCAATGAGATATTACCGTTATTATTATACCCCATTTTTTTCAAATTCCTGAGAGTGGTGCAACATAGTTAAAAAAAATAAAAACCACTTTTTTCGGCGTTTTTCTTAAGTTATACTTATGTTTTCTGAATCTTAAAAATATATTATGTAATATTAAACGAATAATATAAAAGACGAAAATAATACTATGTGCATACATTCAAATATTTCGAAGGCGCCGGTTGGTGCAGCGGCTATGGTCTCCGACTGATGAACCGATGAAGACTTTTTGGACCAGATACGCACCCCGGTCAGATCAATTTTTTTTTCTGAGTTAATCAGATGTTTTTTCGCTTCCTATGCATATGTTTGTTGTTAAACCATTGTAAAAAGATTTTTTAATTATGTTCAGACTATTTTAAAATAACTTTTCGGAAAAATATTTTTGGAGTTCTTTCGGCCACTAGTCATTTACGGACTGTATTACAGCTCTACTTAACATTTTTTTACATGGAATTGTGCATCGACTCGACTCTTAAGTCTTTTATCTTTACTGGGTGTCTTGGATTCTTATAGAGTTTACTGCGCTGATTGCGAATCAGCCCATAATTTTTCCCCTAGACACACAGTTTTCCAGAAACATGATTTTGCAAAAAAAAACATATTTTTCAAAATTAATCAAATATTGTGATGTTATTATAAAAGATATTGAATTGTTCTTTGCAGCAATACTTTCTGTAGACTTTCCCGAATACAGCGATATCCAATATTAATGCATTATGAATGTTTAAACATGCGGTCTCAGATATACCTGGCTGGCCGTCGCACAGTGTCACGAGCCATTGACAAAAATCGGAAAAATCACTGCTTCATTGAAAACTATGTTCATACTATGTCAAAATGTCCAAATAAATCATTTTTTGAAAAAAAAATTCAAAAAATTCAGTAGGAAATTAATTACAAGCGAATCTGTAAGCGAAAATTTGGAAGATGAAATAGTACATCAGTTCATAGCGTAACTTGTTTACGTTGTGTTATGAACAAAAGACGTTTGTAAGAAATAATCTTTTTAGAAAATGATGGCTAAGGGTTGGCTAATTATAATTCATCTTCAAAAATTTTGTAATACTTATGCGCTATTTAATAATTAATCTGAAATGAAACCATTAAGTTTTATTGGTTTCCCTAATCTTTAGAAGAGGATAAAAAAACCACCTCAAAACACTTCGGGGATTTTTTTGCGTTGTATTAGTAAGATAGTATATTTTGATATTATGTAAATTTTAATTGCGAACTCTTGCGAAAAACAAAGTTATTTAACAAAATATGTAGCAAGAACAGGTCAGCAGCCGAATACGCGGATATCCACTTGTAGAAATATGAGATTCGACTACGGTTATTGAATAAATAAAAGAATTTTGATATTACATGCATTACAGATACGATTAAATAAATAAAAATTAATGTCCTAATAATCATTGACAATTATTGACAAGAAGGTAACACCCTCCGATCTCGTTGATTTTTTAATATGTTGTCCAGGTCATCACTCCGAATAATGCTGTAAATGTTTTACTCGCCGGTAGTTGTTTATAAAAAAGTTATTAAAAAAAAGTTATTAAAAAAGT
>CM052252.1:4679443-4732324 GCA_028455795.1 Lasioglossum marginatum
CCCAATGGATACCATTTTATAGTGGTTTGTTCCAGTGTATTATGTACAGTGTTATGAACAATTATAGTGCAGGATAAGGATTTGTAGATATGTGTGAGAACAATTTAAAAGTGAAAGGGCATTGACCCCTTCTACTCTATAATTCCATAGGACGGATATTAGAAATGCCCCTGGATTTTAACGAGTAGGTAGGTTCAATGTCGTCCAACGATTTATTAAACATTTTTACCTCGCTGGGGCCCCAAATGTGAGAACCAAGGTCTGACGTACATCCCTGTCGGTAGCGTTGCCGCATTTTAGGCCGATTTTTAATTGTTAATAACTAAAACGAAGCCGAAAGCACAATTTTTTTATTCTTCATTTTCGTCTTATATTATCGTCGAGAACTACTCTTTAAATTTTCTTCCACCTATTGTCGAAAAAATTTCGTGTTCCCGTCCCGACCCGATATTTCGGGTTCTCGCACACCCTTGGTTATAACACTGGAAACACATATATTAAGTTAGTTTGAATAAAATGATTTTTATATTTTAATAGGTGAAAATAAAGTTACTATTAAAAAACGTTTAATGGCAGAAAAACCTAATCCACTCTTAGAATTGGAAAAATGGGTAACAGAAACGCATTATGTGCGCAGGCAAGTAGGATTTTGTGCACAGTGGTGTTTAGATAACTTATGTAAGTATTTATAAACTTGTATTGTATGTGATATATATTTCACAGATAAAATAATTTGATTATTTTAGTTTTGATGGAAGGTAGGAAATATTCTCATGATTTGGTTGATGTGTCTGGCATTAATGTTATGTTAAACACAAAGGATGTAAGCGAGTACCTGAAGATATCGCCTAATGGTTTAGAAGTGAGTTGAATCAATATAATACATATATGTTTTATCAGAAAAATTTTGTTTGTATTATAATTCGTTACTATTGTTTATTCTGGCTATTTTAGGCTCGATGCGATGCATACTCATTTGAAAGCGTAAGATGTACGTTTCAAGTAGATTCTGGCACTTGGTACTATGAAACACTTCTAATAACTGCAGGAGTAATGCAAATTGGTTGGGCTACAAAGGACAGCACATTTTTAAATCATGTAAGATTTTATAATCAGGTGTACATATGTAAAACCTATGTAGAAAGTACTTTCTTTCAATGTACGTTCTCACTTTAGGAGGGGTATGGCATAGGTGATGATGAATTTTCTTTGGCCTATGATGGTTGTCGTAGATTGATTTGGTACAATGCGAAGAGCGAAAAGCATCACGATAGACCATCTTGGAAAGCTGGTGATGTCCTGGGTTGTCTGCTAGACTTGAACAAATTAGAAATAGTATTTTCTATAAACGGCGTGCCGTTGAAACCATGTGTTCAAGTTTTCAAAACAGTAAGGTATGCAAATGTTTTCTTATTATAAGGATTTTTTTACATAAAAATAAATGAACTTATGGTGCATCTTATGAACATTTTAGATCCGGATTTTTCGCTGCGGCCAGTTTTATGTCATTCCAACAATGTCTTTTTAATTTTGGAAATGTTCCATTCAAATATCCTCCTACTGATCGTGAATACAAAAAATTCAATGATTATGCTTCTTTAAAACCAGAGGATAAGGTTGTGCTTCCTAGACATATTTACTTAGACCAACTGAGAAAACTTAGCGTTAGAGAAGACTCGTGTACATTGTGTTTTGACCAAAGAGCTTCAGTAAGATTATTACCATGCAATCACAGGTAATTATATATACGTGTGACTATAAATGTAACTGAAATGTTATTTTGTCTAGTAGTATATTCGACATAAAATATGAACATAAATTCTTTCAGAGGGTTTTGCCAAATGTGTTCGGTTCAACTTGTAGAGTGTCCAATGTGCAGGGCTACAATCGAAGAAGTAGTTCTCGATAATACATGACACCACTTTAGTGTACCAGCATTTTTTAATACTCTTCCACTATCTTTTACATATTACACAATTCTCAGGAACTGTCGCAAGATAATCACAGCAACAACACACCTGGTGCATCGTGTACTGGATATCATTATATTATTCTGTGCATTTGTTTTCTTACAATACAGTATTTTAAATCAAGAGAAGGACTTCACATCGGTCACAGAAAGCACAGTTGCATTTAAATGCATCACATTTATAAGGTGTATCGAGAATGTTACTTTCGGCTATATAAATGTAATATATAAATTAACATACTACAAATTCACACCACAGAGAAACATATTATCGTACGTCTGTCCGCTGTGCGATCTATTTTCTCTAAGTTTTGCCTATACACGACTTGCATTTAATTAGACATCAAAAGTAACATAATAAAAATTAAATTAAAATATTTTTTTTACATTGTAGACATTGAGAAAACATATTTGCAATTTACATTTAAATTGCTACCATTGTATGTTGTATATTTCCAATTTAATATTTGTGACTGGTTCACAAATGCGTAGAAAATATTTTGTCCACGAACTTGAGGTTCTTCTCTCTTAAATTATGAAAGTCTGCATTACTTGTTAACTGTACTTGTCAACACTGACAAGCAAGTAATTAAATTTGCGCTATAAAATAAGATTTATCTTTTAGGGAACTGCAAAATACTGATATCTGTAGTATACTTAAAAAAGAAGAGAATATATATATATATATATTATATATATGTATACATACATACTATACATACATATAGTACGTATATACATATATACATACATATATATAGATATATATATATATATATATATATATATATATATATATATATATATATATGCATATAAGCTCCTATTAAATTCTTGTGAAGACATAAAACGCTATCATATGTATAACTTTGCAAAACCTTTCTAAGAACTTTGTTGATTTTGATTCATAACAACCTATCCTAAATGTTAGGATACTATTTATGTATTAAATGTATAAATCACATACTGCTCTATATTTTTTCGTACTCTTGTTCCAAAAAACGTTAATCGCAACAATATAGACGAAAACTGTAATCACCATCAATTTCGGAATTACGCAAGAGCAGTTTGAAATTTGAAGAAATAAATCCGAAGACTGTACTATTGTGTATGCAATTTTAAATCTCTCGTCTGAGCATGTCTTCGTTGTAGGAAGTTAGTTACTCTTCCGTAATTGTAATTTGCGCGTTAATTAGATACAGTTTCGCGCAACGGTCAATTCCAGTGTTCCCGTTTCAAAGAGCCGTTGAAACGAGAATTAAAATTGGCAATATCGATATCACGGCGGACAGTGTTAAGGAAACGATCTCTCGATACAGAAAAGTTAAACGCGTGGCCACGGGGCGCGTTGCAGTTTGTTACAACATGGCGGGTGAGTGAGTGCCTGTGGATCGAACGAGGCTGCCTGAAAACACGAGGGATTTTCAGCTAACCCGTGGTGTTTGTGGGTTTCAGATATGTCCGACATCCACAAAGACCTGGTCAACTCTGACGATGGTGGTGAGTACTGACAATGGAAACATATTTTTGATGGTTTCGAAACGTTCGCGGAAGGGATCGGCCGTTCGGCACGGTGGCCCCACCATCGAAGCATGCCAGTGTCTGGCGTGCGTGGCGGTGGCGTGGTCGTAAACTCACGCTCCTTTAAGTACGCCTTATCTCGCCTACTTTTGAGGTTATATCGGCTTAGCAATTCCAATGCCTATCCCTGACAGCGTAGTTTCGACACCTTTCAGCGGGTGTCACGTTTCGTTTTGACTGCGAGCCGTATGTCATGCCGTGATTCTCACGCGCGAGCGAGAGACGAGAGTGCTTCGATGGCGTTTTATCAGTTAGGGGGCGCCACGAAACGTGCCGTGCTGTGTTTACCTCGACCACAACCTGCAAAAAAAAGAGAAGAAAACATAAAAAGGGCACGCGGTCGCTTTTGCGTCTTCACGCATTGTTCCTCTTTCCTCGTCGCTCCTCGCGAATTTCGTCTACGGGTTCCCGCAGGCTTTTCGATGTATGACCAATGGCACGCGGTCACTCTACATGAACTTATTATCTTGCTAACGTAAAAGAGATTCGGGCCTGTCAACGTACAGTTACGAACAAAAGTATTGGGCACACACCTGGCTTTCAATTATACAAATTCATATAAATGAAAGAAAAAGCACGACACTAGGTTAAGTTTTTTCATAATTACCGGACCAAACAAACAAATTTTTCATAAATTAGCGCATTCCATGCCAGACAGATCGAAAGTGGTTATAAACAATAAGGGACTGCACACGAAATACTATATATGTAGGTATACACATTAATAATAATATACTATACATTTATAAGAGTGTCGATACTTTTGTTTCCGCGAAAACTGCTTCTTTTAGTTTTGTAATTAATAGACAGCGGATTTTATGCATTTATGACAGAAATGAGATGGTGTAATTTAAAACAGTAAGAACATTAGAAGAATTTAAAAATACTATTACATTATTTTCAACCGATTGACCATATTAAGAATGAAAATGAATTTCTATTTCACTCCAGTTTGTTGCAATTCGGGTAGAAAGTTTTTGTTTTGCATAAAGATCTGCTGTGTTGTAATTAATCAATATAAAATTTGTTGTAATATTCTAAAATTGTAGATCCAGTAGTTACGATTAAGACAAAATATTATCCCAGTATGTATCGAGCTTTATTTTTAATTTACATGCGTTTTTATAATTGAAAGCCAGGTGTGACAATGATTTTGTTCCTAACTATGTAAGTATGTATATCTTGATACGAGTACAACAGGCACTCGAGGATTGTATCTAGTATTGTTGCAATTTAAAACTTTTAACGATAGGATTATTTTGTTGGAAAGATCGGTTTGCCGGCATTAGACCGCTCCATTCGGCTCCTAACCTCATCGTCGTGTATGCAAATTAAACGCAGAAATGTAAAATCAATGAAATCGGGTACAGTGAAAGTATTCCAGAGGGTTCAAGTAAACAAAGAGTTAATGCGCGGTTATTCCCCCATCGGGGTTACTGATCCTTCGACTTCCATTTATTTACTAGTGCCATCTGTCGTATACAAAACGGAATCAGATTATGAGTGCCGACACAGATTCGCACGAAAACTTTTCAACATTCTTATTGGATCGGTGCATATGAAATTATTGGCCGTGGGTAATATAAAATCCTTCTATTCAGGATGGGGATGCAATAACAATCGTTAACGATAGTTTGTAAGAATGACAATACTGTAGTGAAATTCAAGTAGTGCTCCAAAAGTTGAACAAAAATGCGATCCTATCCCACACGACTTTTGAATTATTTATGTCACATTTGATCAATTTTCAAACGAATGGATACAGTGGGTGACCGGTAGACAGCGGATCTTTATGCAAAACAAAAATTTTCTATCCGAATTGCAACAAACTGAAGTGAAATAGAGATTTATTTTCTTTCTTAATATATATAATTGATAGAAAATAATATAAAAATAATTTCAAATTCTTCTAATGTTTTTACTGTATAAATTACAGCCGATTACTAGACAGCGGGTTTTATGCATTTATAACAAAAATGAGTAGTTGTAATTTAGAATTGTAAACAAATTAGAAGAATTTAAATATACTGTTATATTATTTTCAACCTATTAAACATATAAAGAGAAAAAATAAATTTCTATTTCACTCCAGGTTCTTGCAGTTCGAGTAGAAAATTTTTATTTCACATAAAGATTCGCTGTCTACCGATTACCCACTGTATTTTGAAAATGGCGGGAACCTTCGATGTCAAATCAATTCATTGACGAAAGAATAAATTTCGTTCGTCGTTGAGAAAGGTTTATACATGATGATACTAGCTACTTGATTAAATGAACGTTACGCAGTATGTGTCAGCTTAAGCTTCGAGAATTGAGATAGTAAAGTATGAGTGTCGCATGATACGCATATTTCGATAATTGATCGATTTATCAACTGTTCTTTAAGGATACATTTGAATGTCGTAGAAAAAGGAAACGCGTAGAATGCTTGCTATTCTTTCACAATGGATCTCAAGGGACTGACAAAAGTCACTGTTTCACCCGTGTAGGACATCCACCTTTCTTTCTCGATCCATAGCATACAAACACCCACGCCAACTGTTGCTGCTAACTAACTCGTAGTTGGCACTAGTCGGTTTTATCTAACATTCCAGAGGTCGTTTATCAGCTTGGTTCGCTTATATTTCCCACCGTGACTAGATAGAAAAATGTTCGGTCTCTTGCCCTTTGATTCTCGAAGCAATGACACGCGATTTAAATCGCATAGATCCCGATACTGAATCCCTATACTAGTCAGTTTCATTTGGCTTGCGGTTTTAATCAAATTCCACTTTTTCAAAACGAAAACATATTATGATTTTGTATAACGATTGGATTATGGAGCTCAACAAAAGAATCAATAAAATAAACAATTTAACGGAGCCTGATGCAATATTTTTCTTTCAAACCTGACGAAGTTTAACGGATTCTGCTTCATTATTATTTGTAACTGAACCGTCTTTGTCAAAAGCATTGCCGTTGATTTGTATAGAGATTTGTTGTAAAGAGAGATTTGCTGTAAAGAGTTGTTCAAAATACAGTGAAGATAAAAACATAACTGAATATATCCACTAGAGATCGTGGTTTTGAACGTGTATTAACCCTTATCGAATGGTGACTCTGAGAGGCGCCACTAAAATTGCTGTACCATTATTCAAAATATTGTTCACATTATTAAATATGTCGAAATCTAATCAATTACTAAACGTTTAGTATTTTAGTATTATACCAATTTCATATCCATATAATTTAAAAAATCATTGGGAATGGAAATATTCTAGGTCAGAAGAAGTATTCAATTTTCCACTTAAAATAGGTCCGAGTGCAAACGATTAATAATACACGCGTCTTTACGTACACATACTTTAGTGTGTGTCATTTTAAGTACACGGGTACACGTGTACTTGAATACACGTGCATTCATGCATCCTTATTTTAATTTGTATAATTTTTAGAACATTGATATTAATTTTTGTCTCGAGACTATGGGTTCACAAATTCCGCGGTTGTTGGTACAACAAAAAATGTACACTCATGTACATTCATAATTTTTAATAATGGAATCTTTAAGCAGACATTTGAGATTTAATTACAATTCGAAGAGCCTGCAACTGAAAACGAAAGACGCGGACAGCTAAACATCTGAGAATTGTAGAACCGGCAAGAAAGTATTTAAACATATCAGCAACAGCAGTTGCTCTGGAATGGTGTTTTCCGACAGCTAAGAATATTGTTATATATGTAAAACATACCAGATTCTTCTCTAATAAACTAGAGAGTTAGTTGATTATATGTTTTTAATGGGAGCGGTTTTCAAATTAATTTTTGTATCTATTTTATATACCCATATTTTGCTTTTGAAAATTAGCAACTGTATCCTAAAAGGTAATACGAATTAAAATGCGGATATGTTAATACACGGGTATTTGAATATACGTGAAATAATACACGCGTACTTAAAATTACACGTACTGAATTACGTGTACGTGAAATACATGTGTGTTTAAATACATGTGAAATAGGGATCTCTAATATCCACGTGTATGAATTTTACAAAGTCATTTCTGCAACGCGTTTACTTTTTATTTAAGATAAAGGAGGATCAGCTCGTGTCGTATTTAAATATCTTCTTTAACAACTTTTCGTAGATTCCAATCCTGAACGCAAGAAACGGTAGAAATTGACGATTTGCAGGACTAAATGTAGACTAAATACTCCAGGGCATAGACTGGAACGATAGTAATATTATATATATTGTATATGATATAACATTTATAGCAAAATTGAGTAGTTAAAATTGAAATTGTTGAAACCTTTTAAAAATTGAAGAAGTCAATATATGATGTCTCCTCTATTAAAACCATTAAAGAAAGAAATAACATTCAATTTAGTTTCTATTTCTTGCAAATCGATGCAGACAATTTCTATTTTGCATAAAGATCCACAGTTTAGTAATAGTGTTATCGAGTACAGTTCATGCCGCTCGACGATAATCCAAGTCCGTGAATCAAGACCGTATAACGGTCTTATACGCGGGTTTTTTTATCCTAAAATGTAGCGCTTTCCCCAATTGTTCTCAAGTTATTCGTGCCACTCCGTATTCAGCTCGCTAATAGGAGAAGCGCGACGCGTTCTGATTGAAAGTGACGAGTCCCACAATTCCACGCGTCACACTACCTATCGGTAATTCCACGTTCGTTGCGCGATGTTTATAATCGAGTGTCGTAATACAACGAATTCGATCTGCTGAAATTGTCCCCGCGAGGCCAGAACTTCGTTGTAGCCGGTCAAGGATTGCGAGGCGAGCGGTAAATACCTTCGGTATTGTTGCGCAGATCAAAAGAACGATTCATTGATACCCTAGAAACGTCCGGCCCGCTAGCTGTCACAGCCAGTCACCGAATAATTTGTATAATCGGGACTGATTACTATCGTTTACCGTGGCCCCCGCGGCCATATGTCGGACTCCGGAAATTTCGCCGAACTTGTTTTGATCGAGTGGACCAACGGAGTCGATCGAAACGAGAGATGCTCCGGTAGCCGACTTTCGAACGAGTATCAAACCACGGTTCTTCCTGAACAGACGATCCCTCTGCGGATGCGGGACAGGGTGGAAATCGGGCGAGATTGGTCAAGATCGTGTGGCGTGGTACACGTAAAAAACTTCGACGCCCGTTAAATTGACGATCGTGTCGAGTCGGAAGTATGAATCAGGAAACGGTGCGTCACGTGCTGCTTTTGCACGTCATCAAATAGGATACGCGAGCCATGAATCGTAAAGGATTACTCACGTAAAAGGAACCTGTGCGAGGCCGCCGATAAGCATCTGCCACGCCGATTTCTGGCCGTTTGAGGAAAACGAAAATTAATCACTTTCCAATCCTGAACGGCTATGCAGATGCAGAAGTAATTTATTCACCCTCGGTAGGAGAGATTATTAATATCAGCGGGCCCGCGTCCTCAAGGCGCCGAAAGAAGGGGAAATACGCTTTATTTGGTACTTTACGTGTGCCGCGTCGCGTCGTGGGAGGAATTGCCTGCGATGCTTATATCTCCGCGAGGAACGGAAGAAGCTTAACAACTTATAAAACATGAGAAATGTACAAAATTATCCAACATTAACGGCTCAGACTGAATCTTATCATTGGGCACATGCAAATTATCTTGGCTCCAATAGTGGGTTTCGTAAAATCCTAATAGTTTCGCCGTTTTCTTTAGAACCGTTGCGAAATTCGTTAACTATTTATGCAACTGATCTTAGGTGCTTTGATGGAGTGTCCGGTTGCTCTAGTGCAGTGCTTTCCAAAGGGCTTTCCACATTGGCGCTGGAATGTTTGAAGAGGGCGGTGTATATAATATATAAAATAACGAAAATTTTTTATTTGTTCATTTAAGGGGGTAGACTCGCGTTCCAAGGATTGCAAGGGTGCGGGATGCGCCTTCTCATTTCTCGATAATGCAAGGATCAGGTTTTTTAGCAGTGAAAAGCGCTAGATAAAAGATCAATCTAGGCCGCGATCGCCCTCAAAAATCCTATTTTTCCGTTTACGAGACGTAATTTGCATTATTCAGAAGCATACAGCTGCGCATGTAGCTGTTTTCATAAAGCTGCGAGAGCTATATGCTGCCGAATAATGCAAATCATGTGCGGTAAACGTAAAAATAGGACTTTTGAGGGCGATCGCGGCCTAGATTGATCTTTCATCTACTGAAAAACGAGAAAATGCATCCCGCACCCTTGCAATCCTGGAAACGAGTCTACGCCCTTAAAGAAAGTAGATAGTTTTTCAGGGGGGCGCTGAGTATCTTTTTATCTGAAAAGAAGGTGGTAGGCCAAATAAGTTTGGGAACCTCTCCTCTAATGCTTTGCCATTTTGGAGCGATTACACATGGACGACTATAGAGAGCAAAGGATGATTTAGTCGTTCATTAAGAAGATACACTATAGCGATAGTGGTAATACAAAGCGAGGATACATATTCGACGAGGACAGTTTCCTATCGGTAACCGCAAAATCGACGGGTTCTCGCGAATGTGGAGTACCGTCTGGTGGATTATCGACGCACATGGATGATCGATCGAACTTCAACAGGTTACGAGTCCTGCGAGTCCTTGCGAAATATTCGTCGCGAAGAAAAGAGTGCAGCAGCCTGTCTCTTTAACTGGCGCGTACGTTGCTCCCCATTCTGTTTGCGTTTATCGGCAAAGTGATCTGTTTCTCTCCCTCTTCGTTTTTCCTTTCTTCTTCTCGTCTTCTCTCCTGCGCGCGACATCGACGATAGGCGAGGAGCAAAAGGATAGGAGCAGTAGACGGATCGAAAAAAAGAAAGGGAGAGAGACAGAGAACAGAGTAGAGGAAGAGGCATAGTACGAGTATAGGTGGATATACAGAGAAACTTTAATTTCTTGGCATTGTGAGGAGTTCCTTGCCCTTTCAGCCTTTTCAGTTCGGTGGTCTGTTTTTGATAGGAGGCCACGTCGTCTAGACACACCGGGGGTTGCCTGGCTTTTATAATCGCAACGAAATGCACCCCTTCGTGCTCGACGCAAAAATACCGGTTTTTTTTCCTACCGTTCTCCAACCCCCTCCACGCTAACCGCCCCGCGCCGTTGAATTTCTCTACCCCCTTAGCTTCGTCACCCTTTCGTTTCGCAGCGACGTGCCGGCGCGTTACATTAAAATGATTTATTCTCTTTATTAAATTCGCATTCGAGGCTACGAGAGCACATTCTCCGGCTTGCGTGAATCGAATCCCAAGACCGGATGCGGCGAAGGATCGGCGTCGGTTCATGCCGGTACCGACCTGTCTCTGCTTCAAGTGTCTGACATACCCCCCATTTCCATCTCTCTCTCTCTCTCTCTGTCCCTCTCGTTTTCTTCCGTCGGACGAGAGAGGGTAGTCAAAGGTCACCGAGGGACAGGAATATTCTCTCCTGATGCTCTTTAGTCGAAGATGCTGCATCTCGTTAACGATCCTTGTGTTATTATTGTGATTCCCGTGAGCGTGACGGTACTTGTTGTTAGGGTGTCGTAAATCGGTCGCCCAGGCTAATTTCGAAGGGGTTGGAAAACGTTTAGTCCATTGTGGCCGTCGGACCATGTACTCCGAGCTGACTTTTTTGTTATGTCTGGACTGGTCGGCAGACTAAGTAGTGCCAAGGGTAGTTTTCATTGGCACGTTTTAAAACATACTTCTCCAAGCGATAATCATCGGCTGAGTAGAAGCTAGCTCGACGCTGTCTTCGTTCCCGATCCAATAAGTTAAAACGTTGCAGAACGGTCAGCGATTAAGGGGACGGATTTCCAAAATCATCCAATCCCGTAAAGCTTTCAACCCAATTCATCCCGGAGAGTTCGTTATCGGAGGATTGCTCGCGCTCGTGGAACGAGCCTATAAGTTTCATCCCCGGCGTCCCAGCGCCAGCGTCAAAAGACAAGACGAGTCGAGCCGAGCCGAGCCGAGCGGTGGCGCCGCCTGTCGTCGAAACGGACGCTCGAATGGCGGCCCGATTATTACATGACATTCCTCGAATACCGTCGAGACCTCCCTCGTCTCCGCTCGCAACCAGCGGAGCCTCCTCTTCGCCGTCCCCCCTCGACTTCTTATTCTGCTTCGTGTTCATGCGCGCGGGAACGTTACTCCGTCTTCCTCCCCCCTGTCCCCGTGCCAACCCACGTTAAAGAAACCCGGACAGACCACCGGAGGACTTTAAAGTCTTCGAAGATCCGGAACAGGCCCGCGATACGAATGATAAAAGCAGCCCTTGCCTCGATCGCTCCCCGACGCGCCACCAACACCCGCCTGCTCTTCGGCCTTCGACCCCTCTCTGTGTGGCGCGGCGTCTTCGTCTTCGTCTACTTCGCGCCGTCCGTCGCGATGCTGAAGCGCGATCGAGAATCAGCCGCGCCCTGTCGAGGAAAACGCGCTCCGCTCGGGCCACGCGATATTCCGGCTCGCCGGCTTTGTGAAAAAACGGAACGGCAATCTCGTGGGCAGATTGAGTCCGTTTCGAACGATTCCGGACGATCCCTTTACCCTCGGCGTCGATTCCCTATTCGTAATTTTTCACTCACCGTCGATTGCATCGCGGACCGATTCGCGTATCCCGTGGCCGTGCGCGACAGGAATCGGGGGATGAAGATAAATTTTCGAATCCGCTGAATCGAGATTTGATATCGCGACGGATTCTTACCGTTCCCCGGGTTTCGTAACCGTTACAATCTTCGCGAAAAAAAGAGAGAGATAGAGGGAGAGAGAAAGAAAGGAAGCGAGAGAGAGAGAGAGAGAGAGAGCGAGAGAGGAAAAGGGAGAAAGACGCTGGCAGTGACGACGACAACGCCGGACGTGGTGGCGGTTGCGAGGTAATACGATCGATTCGCAGGCCGCCTTCCATTGTCGCTGGCTCTGTGTAAGGGTTTGCAGTAACCCTCCCTCCGAGAAGGACGGTGTCTGACACCCCGTTAGAGGATGGGAAAGAGAGCGGAGGAGAGAGAGAGAGGAAGAAAGAAGGAGAGAGAGAGGCAGAGAGCGAGAAAGTAGTGGTAGTAGAGATAGTACGATTCCTCGTAAGCCACGAGCGAACCCATTCATAAAGACGAGGCCGTGACTAAAGAGCAAGGAGAAACGAGCGCGAGTGTCTGCTTCTTCTCTCTATCCGTTCCTCTCTCTCTCTTTACTTTCATCTTCAACCTTTCTCTCTCTTCCTCCGTATCGATTTCCTTTCTCCATCGGTTCCGACTCCCCTCGAACCCCTGCCTCTTATCGTAGCGGATAACGAGTTGAACTTTTCCCTTCTTCTCCCCGGTTACTCGTCGCGTTCCTTTTCCCCGGATTCGCGCAGTCCCAGCTAATTAAAAACGTTTTCCCGCGACGAGCATCGCCGATGAATTTGATGAACGACCCAGTCCCGGAGATCGATCCCCGGATCCGACAGGAACAATTCGTGTAGAAAGCTGCCAGCCCACCTCCTTCGTCTCTCGGATTTATCGATCAGAACGAATTACGAGATTCGATCTCCCCCGGAAGCGATTGTCCGGCCGAAGCGCGGCGCGCGTTTTTGCCGCTCGTGAATCCGCGTGGTCGGTGCGTCCGGTTCGCAAGCAACCGTGAAAATCGTCGGAAATCGTAGAAACGCGGGGAAAAACAACGGTGTTTGCGGGAACGGCGGTGTGTTCGTGGTTGCGGCCGCTTCCGCGTTCCATCACGTGGACCGACCTCTGGGAAGGACATCTTCTCCAGCGACATCTTCGATGACGTTCTCGCGCGGCGCTGTTCACTTCTTTGGTCTCGGCGTGCCCGTTCCCAGGCATTGTTTCGAGGTATCGGTAACGACCGAGAGATTTTCCCCTTAAACGTGTAGCTCGGATGTTCCGCGGGACGTAGAAGGCCCGAGCCTACTCGCGGACAGGATTTTCTTGTTCACCGACTTTTCTCTTGTGCGTGTTTCCGTCGCGAGGTGATCGCGCGGTGGTCGCGCGACGTTTTCTTGCTCGATCGCGGAAATATCGGGATAACCCTTTGTGGAGAGTCTATCAGGACACCGGGAAAAGTTTTGATTGGGTTAGAAAACTCGTTCGCGAGAGGGATCGATGGATATACCTCTTGGAAACGGAAAAGCTCAGTGTAAACTCTCTTCCTTCCTCCCTCTGTCCTCCTCCCCCATTTATTCCGTTCCTCCGACAACTCCGGCCTTGGCCCAACGTCCGATGAAAACCGACGCGGCCCTCTGGTTCGCTTTTGGCCGGAGAGAACCTGCCGATAGGTAGGAGTTGCGGGGGCGAGACACCAAGAGGAAACGAGAGGAAAAAAACAATCTAGCTAATTTTTCTACCGCGCATACAAGGGCACTGGGACAACCACTGTGAAACTAAAGTGCCACCCCGCCTCCGTCCATTCAGCCGCCCTTCAAAGGGATACGGATCAAAGGTGTACAGCCAGCCTGGCAGCCTTTATCTGACTGAAACCGTCGAGTCCTGTAAATCCGTGAGAGGCAGCGGCGACATTCATTTTCTGTATCGTTTCTAACCTCAATCCCTTTCACCACTGGAATCTCCAGTTTCTACCTGTCTCTCACGCAAACTGGCTAACGATCGTCGAAAACCATTTAAAACGCCGCGTTGTACGGACGTTCAGGTGCGTCTTCCTTGGATCTGGTAATTGATCACCCTGTGAATTCGGCGATTGCAAGGGTCCGGGATGTGTCTTCTCATTTTTTAATAATGCAAAGATGGGGTTAGGTTGTAGTAGTAGTCAAACGCGCTAGATAAAAGATCAATCTAGGCCGCGATCGCCCTCAAAAGTCCTATTTTTAAAATTTTTTAGTTCCTATTTTTGAGGCATAATTTGCATTATTGCAAAAAATGATTATGTGGTTTAAACTTTAATAATAGAAACATTACGAGGAAAGTGTATAAAATCTTGCATAGATTAAGTAATACGTAGCCTAATCTTGCGCGGCACATAAGGTGTTAAGAATTGTCGTGACATTAATCTTTAAACAATCGTTTCTGAGAATCTACTGAATCATTTGTCGTAAATCGATCTTGCTGTCTCACTGCTTCATTTACCCTGCAAGTTAGTCATCGGTGCAATCAGTGTTTATTACAAAACGTCTCTGCATGAATCATCATCTTTTCCACCCTCTGGCTCATCCACTTGATTATTCCAAATGATGCATGAAATTGTTGAACGATAGTTCCGTTCACACCAATAATTATCTTTCTCGATAAGTCTTTACTTTGCTTCGAAAGTGTAAGACACTTATTAATATTTTTATAGTGTTATTACTCAAGCTGCGTAATATTGAATGTGGAAAAGTATTTTACATTTATCTACATTTTTAGCGGCCATCATTTATATCCAGCGACTGAAAGTAGCCCGCAAAGTTGGGTTGCAAACCATGCCATTTATCTCTGAAACCATGCATTAGAGAAAAAATGTATAACTGTACAAGTTGTACGCTTTTTACTGCTAAATTCGTAGGTGACAGATGCTCAGCATATGCGCAGCATGTAAACAGATCTCTTGAGTATCCATTTATTTAACCCTCCGACGACGGAGCACGGGTCTAATTTAACCCAGAGTATCGAAAAGGTTCATGCTATCACTCAGTTTCTGGCGATTTAATTAAATGCATATCTGATGAATCAACAACGTAAATGAACAGTGGAGAGATTATTGTGTCTATGTAAAAAGTGCCTTCAGAAATAGGCTTTAACAAATTGATAAATACAGTAGCGAATGATCCTAAACGATAAATGATCCTTTTGTAGATAGAACAAACTTCTAGAGGAAAATTTTGCATTGTTTAACAAGTAAATCTTGAATAAAATTTGGAATATCTCATGCGAAATATCAGATGATTCTATAGGTTCGTGCCCGATCTGAAAATAAAATTCAATGGTGAAATTTCAAAGAATACAGCTTTATTAATCAATTATATGTCTATTCTTTTCTGCAATTAGAAAAGAATGGTGACTATATAATTTCTTTTTTAAACGCCGCCGTGCAGTCCAGTTTGGGACATCTATGAAAATCGAGCACGAACTTATGCAATCATCTATATTAATCTAATATTAATCTTTTTGATATGGTATCCTAGCACTTCTCTGTTCAAATGTAAAAACATTTGTAGGGTTTCATTTAATAAAGCAAATGCAATTGCACTTTGCACCGATGTATTCCTGCAAAAACTCGCACTACTCGATGATAGAACTTGTTAAGCATTGCAAACTTTTCCTCCACAATTTCTTTCTATCTACGAAAGGAATATTGTTATAGTCCGGCTCGTTGTCAGTTACTAACTCCAACCTGTATAGTTATAACTCCGGATGGACAGTGGACTATCTAAAAACTTTAGAAGAATTTAAAAACACTGTTATATTATTTTCAACCTATTAAACACATTAAGAAATAAAATAAATTTCTACTTCACTACAGTTTGTTGCAATTTGGGTAGAAAATGTTTATTTTGCATAAAGATCCGCTGTCTAATTCCGGATCTTTATGCAAAAAAAGTGGTTTGTGCATCAGTTGTAAGACACAGGGGCTAAATAGAAATTTACGTCATTCACTGATAATTTTAATAGAATGAAAATAACATTTTCATACCCTTCAAGTCTTTTAACAACTTTATCCACAAAAGTGTTGTAGAAGAGAAAAGAAAATTTATATTTTTTGTATGGCTACATTTATTTTAATGCTTAAATATTGATTACAAGCGAATCAAATTTCGTTTCAATTAAAAAGAAACGCGTAACATACATACTTGTTAGATTTTGTTTAAAATCTCCATGACGAGTGTGGCTCGTTAAAATACATTAATCTTTCCACTGTTTTAAATTGTCTACTCGTTTTTGTCATAACTGTATATAATCTGGAGTCTAGTAATAAGAATGGTCTGCCGTTTGAGGGTTAAAAAATGTATGAATATCGCTCATACTTCGGGAACTATTTCGACCTTCTGAATACAAATACTAACAGCTAACAAAATACGCATCCAATATTATTTGGAGTTCTACATTATACGAAGTGTTTATCAAAATCTCCTGATGAATGCGTCTTCGACGGAGAACCGGAAGTTACTCGGCGCAGCGTTTCCCGCGCTGGTGTACGTTCGATTCGCGCCGTTCTTCGTCGCGTTTCAAAGTTTCGTCATTCCAGTGTATGGTTACCGATACCGGGTCGTATAATTATTATACTGTATACGTGACTTTTGTGAGCCACGAAAGGACCAGTGGCTCACGTACGGCGACCCGAGGTATCGAGCGAGCGTGCTGGAGAAACAGAATCGGTGAACGGGACGATCCACTAGCCGACCAAATCGTGGCTGATAACGCGTGCCGATAACACGAGGTTTATTGAAAGAACCGCTCGATGCTCCTCATTAATCAAATCCGGCCGGGCAGAATGGACGGGCCCGGCCGTCATGAATGCAACGTGAAAGTACCGGTGGTGCCGCGTACGTAGAACCGCCGCGTACAGCTGGCATGCTATCAGATGCCTTCGGGGAGGAGGAGATAACGACCAAGGATGTATCGAAACACCTTTCTCCTCGTCGCTCTCGCTTCTTCCCATCTTCTTCGTTTTCTCTCTCTCTCTCTCTCTCTCTCTCTCTCTCTCGCCCCATTCCTCCTTCCTTAATCTTAGTAGTCCAGTCAACGAATAGGTTGTAGAGGAAAATGGAAGGAACACAATTTTTGACTTTGGAACTTTGTTTGGACTAATTATGAGGTAAACATACTAAAAGTCCCCACTCCTAAGAGGTGAGCGGGGGCACGTAGAAGGTTCCTTTTTTCGGGTTTTCGCTTATATCTCGGAAACTATGCGTCCTAGCGATAAGAACACTCAATACAAGATTAAAGCTGACAAAATGTGCCACAAGATTGACTGCATTCAGTTTTTCTTCTATCTCGCATAGTTTCCAAGATATCCGCGCTCAAAATTCACTAAAGAATGAAGAGTTAGCTAGTCAAATAAGGCAAAAAACGTGAAGCAAAAATTTTTTGTGAAGCAAAGACTTCCCACCTGACGGAGGTACGCAGTCTGTCCCAATGCACGGTCGACAAAGCACTGTTTTCGCACATTGATTTTATATCTTTATATTTATAAATAAAATATAGATTTATAAATAAAAATCAAAAAATGATTGAGTAAGATATTAAATATATAATAATACCGTTTTTATTCAGAGTATGCATCGTAGAATCATAAAAATTCATCATGTTGCATCAGGACGTACACCGTACGTCCTTCTGATCGGAAAGATTAACATGATTTATTCAGAGTTGTAGAATTACACGATTTTATGTTTATTCAATGTTAAATAAAATGCTTCAGTGAATGCATTTCTATGTTTTGAATTACTTTTTGTGCAGTTTGTGTCCTTCAAGACAAGTTTTATATATTTCTGCTAATTAGTATTTGCATGACTTTGTTTTAGTTTGATATTTTATCTAGTGCTCTTGACTCTCTCTACTGAAAAGTCCCATCTTTGCATTATGGAGAAATGAGAAGGCGCATCCCGCACCCTTGCAATCCTGGAACCAAGAGTCTACCCTTTCAAGTCGCACGTTGTTCCTTCTTGAGAAGCACACCTAATCTTTGCTGCCACGGGGGCTGCACACGACTCAACTTGACTCAAACTCGACTCAAATACGACTCAAACACCTTTTGTCGTTTCCTTCTCTCGGTGCCGGTCGTCCGATTAGGCACAGCGTGTAAACGTGGAAAGTAGCTTCTCAATGGACGAGCCTGGCATTCTTCGCCTCTTTTTTAGGCACGTGTCGTCAGTGTGTCGCTCGTATATGTGCATCCCACATGTGGGTGCGCAGTGTAAATAAAATTCCAGACGCCTCGCCGTTCCCCTGGGAGAATGGTATCGCCAGGCATACGCAGTTGCCTGGCCACCACCGTTCGGCGATAATGAAATTATTCCAACGTGTTGGGTAATCCTTGATTACCGCTCACCCATCCGAAACTCCTGCTATCGGATCCACGCTTCTAGACTCTAATAGAAGAAATCCAACGCAAAATCGTACGTTTCGTTTCCTAGAAAATTGCTAAGCCTGTTCTGAAAACTTGCCATGTTTATGGTCCACTCGTAATGGCTTCTGAACTCCTCCGTCTAGGACGCCTTACTTCTCTAACACCTTTCAAGCTTAATGCTCCCCACCTCGGACCCTTAACTTTCATCCGCTCCTTGTGCCAAATTGACACAGTTCTTTCATAGAGAGAGTGATCAAATTATTATAAACACTTCGAAAATTATTACTTATTTGAAGTTTGATAACTAGACTGCGGATCTTCATGCAAAATAAGAATTGTCTGCATCGATTGCAAGAAATACAAACTAAATTGGACGTTACTTCTTCCCTTAATGATTTTAATAGAGGAGAAATCACACATCGACATCCTCAATTAAAAAATTTGTCTAACAATTTTGAATTTCATCTACTCAATTTTCCTATAAATGCATAAAGATTCGCAGTCTATTGATAACAAATGTAATGAAAATTATACTTATAGTTATACCTCTTTCATTAGAAGACATATTGTTATAGTCTCAATAACATATAAACATGATTTTATATCTTGATGTTGCAATAAATCCACTGTTGGGTAATTTGAGTGAACCAACTGAAAGCAATGAAATATCAAATACTGTTTCGAAGGAGTTATGAATGTATAGTTAATTAATATTCGTGTTAATACATTTTTATACTGGATACGAAGCTTGTACCTTTTGTATATTGCTTCAATGAGTAGAATTTAAATATTGAAGGTGTTTTCTTGATTGTGTCAAAACTTTACCACTTTTTCTAAGTGTATATGTGTACGAAGAGAGCAATCCACTCGGCAATCTTAAATTACATGTCTCGAATAAAAGTTTGATAATGTCAAAAGGGCTTACAATGCAATAATTAATTTGAGTTTATTTTCTTATCGAGATAAAAAGTCGGAAAAGTTTTGTAGATATAGTATATCGCATTCGAAAGATGATTAAACACTGAATAAAGTATGTAGGTTAAAAAGGTGTTCATTACAATTCTTTCAAAACATCTCGACAAAAGAAAAAAGTAACAAAAAACTAATTATTGCAAATCCCCTTCTATACAATTTTGTTGCAACCATTTTTTAATGTAGTAGTTTACAAGTAATTTAAGACAGCGTTAGACCGCCTTATAAAATGCAAATGCATGGAGGTCTTATAATTCACTACCTTCCTTTAAGTGCCACATTAAAAATTTAGCACGTCGTCGCGACGTACCATTTTTTAAATCTTCTTCCTCTCTCTGCTTTATGTATATGATACCGACTGAAAATTTTATATGAACCGAATAGAGAGACGTTAACAAACTTGGACTGCTTCAAATAATTATATTAATTCGTTAATGGTGAAAGTAGAAAGTGCCAATATTGCTGTCTGTAAACATATTCACTTTAAGTCAGCAGAAAATGTTTGCCCTCTTTTAGGGTGACCTGTCCAGTGAATGAACACCTTCCAGAGAATAAATGTAATTCGTATTAAAACATAAAATACCATTCTTGATGCTCTCTTTATGTTAAAATTTATACAGTAATTAATTCGGTATTACATCAATTTATTTAGCAGTCGCACGACATCCCACATATTCAAAGCATGTATTGTTTATCGTGTTTTAGTTCGAAGTTTGTTTGTGTAATTATTAGACTGCGGATTATGCAGAATAAAATTGTCTGCATCCATTGCAAGAAATAGAAACTAAATTGAACGTTATTTCTTCCCTTAATGATTTTAATAGAGGAGAAATATATTGACATCTTAAATTTTTTTAATTTTACAACAATTTTGAATTTCATATACTCAATTTTGCTATAGATGCATAAAAATCAGCAGTCTAGTAATTATCATTTACTGGGATGCCTCTGTTCGTTCATTGGTCGTTTGGTCCATTTTTCAATAAATCCTGTGCCAGATTTATAATACAACCATTATTCTTTACCTAACCCTGATTCTTTAATAGTGTGCCTATGAAAAAACCGAGCTTTGTATTAGATGATTGCATAAGTTCGAGCTCGATTTGAAAATAAAATTCAATGATTAAATTTTAAAGAATACATTCTTTTCTACAATTAGGAAAGACTAGTGACTGTATAATTTTTTTACACTCCGCCGTGCAGTACAGTTTGCGACATTTATGAAAACCGGGCACGAACTTATGCAATCATCTGATATGAAGGTTTTATTACTTATATGTACCTGCAAAATGGTCGCGTTTACCGCATTTTTTTAAATAATAAATTATGAACATTAACGTTTAGTTCCTGGGGCGTTCTCAACATAGATATACATTATTCATAAAAAAAAATTTGGGCACTTAATCTTCAGTAGGTTTTCCAGGACATCGTTATGAAGAAACGGAATTTTTTCGGTAATAAATCGTATCTGAAAAAGTTTGATCTTTGAACGCTTATTGTAACAAGAGTTTTTAATGACTTTAATTAATATTATCGTTTTCGAATGTAATGGACATTTAAGAATCACTGTGCATTGGTTAAAAATCGATATGAGGACTTTCATTTTTTAGCTCATGAACAGCTACCGAGCCATTCTGGCCCACTATGCGCCGCTCCGCAGGGCGGCGACGATTGATGTCGGCTCGGGTATATCGGTGTGACCACCACTACATTGACACCATGAATCGAATGTTCAAATTTCTTAATTTTCATTATTTTTTTTATGGGCTTTTACAGGCTTATTTCTGGCATTTTTCTGATTAAAACAAGACCAAACACTTGTATTTAGTGGTCTAATCGACGGCGAAAGTTTCGGTCGCAAGGAAGGACAGCGTATGGGAAAGAAAGAGAAACGCCGTCGGCGACACGCTTCGGCCACTCATTCTGTCCTTCTCTATGTTCGGCTCTCTATTGAAGTCTCACTCGGCGCGGTAGACGCAGTTATAAATCAAAAATAGTGTCCCTATGCGAACACTGTCCGTGCAGAACACGGCTGTTGGACAGTATTTGAGCATTTACTGTATTAACGAAAAACACGGACCAATCGGTGCGCGGCTACAGAGGTCTCACTGAGCGTGACGTTGACATTGGCCGAGCCGGAATCTGCCCGCTGTAGCCGCGCTCTGATTGGTCCGCGTTTTTCGTGAATAACAAAGCCGCATAGAACATTTCCGCAGAGAAAAAAGTTACTTCAAATGACCTCATGAATCGCTTTTTTTAAGGAAGCATGACATTTTTGGGATACCCTATACAATTTACCAGCGAACGGGTTAAGAAACTCCGCTGATTCGAAGCAAGTATGTCGCTGATATCCAAGATAAGAACGGACCAAGGAGACTCGATCAACCCCGTCGAACCTTATTTCACGTATTCGTAAAGCTTTTTCCTGGGCGATTAATCAGTGGCAAGTGATGACAGAGCAGACGGGATCGAGGTCAAAGCTCGAAGCGGGACGAGAAATTTCGTCCCTGGAATGTGCTGGTTCCCGCACAATTGTTGCGACAATTTAGCGCCGTTGTCTCCATCTCCTCCTTCGTTATCTTGCCAACAAGTTAATCTGTATAAATAGCTCGAGCCTGTGGTTATATCTGTGGTTATAAGGAAAAACGCCGCACGTCACAATTTCAAAAAATTTGAATTTATTGATTGTATTATTGAGTGAGCTTTTTAATGCAGTATAGATTTTATTTATTTACCAGAAAAAAGATCATGAAAACAAATTCGGAAGGCTCAAAAGAATAATGCAATTTTACCGGTGTCCGGTGCGAAGAATTCGTGATCAAAACTTTATACGGAAATATCTTGAAAAAGTGAAAGTATGCGACATGCAGCGTTCTTCCTTATAACCACAGATATTTAATCCTAACCCTCGTGATCGTCGTCTTTCTCTCTTCCTCTTATTCTCTCTCTCTCTCTCTCTCTCTCTCTCTCTCTCTCTTACCCTAATCTTTTGGAGTAGCTATTTAACTCGATGTTGGAAAATCAACGAATCCGCATCTGCGTACGTTCCCTCGCACGACACATGATAAAGGTTTACGAAGTACTTCAGTAATATCGGATCTTTTTTTAGTTTTCATAACATTGTTAGGTATTCAAAATTTTCCTGCATGCCAAGATATTGAAAGTACATTTTGATGCAATCTGTAGTAGATGGACAGTGTACGGAGAAGTTCCCGTGACAGGAACTTTAGCACTATGAAACAGAAGACGAAATCCCATCCATCAAGCATCGGTTCAATTTTGCTCCTTGTTATAACTTTCACATTTCATTTATTCTGTTTCTTAACAGATATCTAGGGTTCAATTCTGGTTTAGAGCTTTCAAAAGCTCAATTTTTGCATTTTCTTAAAGTACAAATGTTCTTGAAGATTTTGGTTCATACGATAGTCACAAGTCTGCTGACGAATCTTTCAAAATTTGGAATCTACTAGACAACTAGATCTTGATATATCGTGCCGGTGACTATATCAGAAAATAAGATTGCGAGAAAAACGCATTTCAACGTGTGGAACTCCGTTGTTTCTAAAATTTGAAATACATCCTTCTCAAAAGTTGATGATTAACACAATTTGCTTTCTGAGTGAATCAGAAAGTATCTCTGAATAAATCGTGTTAACCCCTGGCCGTATTTTAACGAGTCACACTCGCCATGAAGATTTTAAACTAAGAAATATGAATGTTACGCGTTTCTTTTTAAATAAAATAAAATTTGATTTTCGTTTATAATTAATATTTAAGCATTAAAATAAATATAGCTATACAAAAAATATAAATTTTCTTTTCTCTTCTACGACATTTTTCGGGATAAAGTCGTTTTAATCACTGTAACTGTTAGAGTTAGTAAAGATGTCAGACATGTTAAAAATATTGCACAGCTTTATTAATATATACACATGTGTCTTGTTTCGAGACAGAGAAGAACAAGATATACGAAAGAATAGAAAAGTGGGCGTGCAGGCTGTTAAATGGACGCGGTGAATTCAAAATATAGAATTTATTTTTAATAGTAACTGTACAGAAAATGGTACGGCGAGGGGATAATGGGGAATGATAAGCTCATTTAATTTTTATTATTTTTGCTTGGAAAAAATAACGTATATACTTCGAATACCCATAAATGTTTCAGCAAAAGTGTAATGCAAAAAGTGTAATAGTTCCTTTGAAGACTTCCTTAAGGGGGTAGACTCGTTTCTACGACTGCAACATTTCGATAATGCAAAAATAGGGTTTTCCAGTAGTCAAAAGCGCTAGATAAACGATCAATCTAGGCCGCGATCGCCCTCCAAAATCCTATTTTTACGTTTGCGAGGGGTAATTTGCATTATTCGGAAGCATAAAGCTGCGCATGTGACTATTTTCATAAAGCTATGACAGCTACATGCTGCCGAGTAATGCAAATTACGCCTCGTAAACGTAAAAATAAGACTTTTGAGGGCTATTGCGGCCTAGATTAATCTTTTATTTAGCGCTTTTGACTACTGAAAAACCCCATCTTTGCATTATCGAGAAATGAGAAGGCGCATCCCGCACGCTTGCAATCCTAGAAACGAGTCTTAAAGCTTTGTTAATTGGGCGGCGGTCTCGGGTCACGGTTGGGAACGGAGGAAATTATTTATTGAAACGCTCCACGGCGACCCATCAAGGATTTCTGACCCGGTTTTCAGAAATATCATTTACTCCGCGTAGGGGAACTAGTACGCCTCTGTGTCTGAATAATAGAAAAGGCTCGCGCGAATATCCCGTATAGAGTTCAGCGGAGTCGTTTTTATCGCGGACAGCTTCTCTCGCTTCTTTTCCCGTACCGGCTACGTTTCGCGGCCCTTCGGTTAACCTAAATCCAGACACGGCGGCCGGTAATCGATCGGTCTTGCTTTTACGCCTCCACTCAGCCTTTTTTCCCCACCGCGAGTTGTCCGACCTGTCCGTTACATCGATGGGAAATATATTTTGTTGGGCCGGATCGATCGTCGCTTGCTCCAATTTTTCGGAATAACCGAGGCGGCCGACTGACTTCGCCGGTAATGGATACCGTTTTTGGATCATCGGAACCGGTCACCTAAAACTTGCCGTTTCGATCTCTGACGCTAGAAAAGTCACCGCGAATTAATCTTAGAGCCCGACCGACAATAAAACCGGACTGTCCTTACATTCCTGGGCAGTGTGTCGCCCGCTATTTTAAGCCCGGAGTTTAATAAACTTACGTCTCTTAATTAGACCTACTTCTCTCCTCCTCTTTCTTCGCCTCTCTCCTTCGTATTCACATCTGACGCTTCAACGGTCAACCGGCCGCTCGATCAACGTACACCCCCGTCCATAAGTATTCAGACAGTCATCGGCTTCAGAAAATATGCTGATACCTTTATCTACCGGAAGCCTATTCACAAGTTATCGCTACAGGCGATTATCTCATAATTTTTCAAAGTTTATGGTCCAAGGATTTTTCAGGATTTTCTTTTGCGTACGATCATTTACAGCTTTATTTGTCAACCTCTTTGAACAAACTTTTTCAGAGAATCTTCTTAGATCCATTTGTCTTTTTGTTGTCAATGTAACATTCATTCCATTTTGTCGCTACAAATTGAGTAATGAAATAACGATTTTAACACTAACTGTACCGGCTACAACATGTATCGGATACACATAGTTTTATAAAAATGACAAGATCTGAACTTATTTAGATCTTTCACAATTTTTATAATAATACGCGATTAGATAAAGAAATTTGTTGAATAATTTCTGATGGGAACATCTTTATAATTTCAATAATTACAAAATAAGAAGTGCGGAACCGGTCGTTTGACCGGTCGTGGTACGGTTAGTGTTAATGCTCTGGGACAGAATTGATCCGCGCTCCGCCGACGAAGGGTTAACTCTTTGCACTGGGAGCTATTTCAACTCGAAAATTAAACATTTCTTCCGATCTATTGTAGAATAATTCCATTCTATATTCTTTTTCTTTTGATGGATATGAAATTGATTAACACTTTGCACTCCGAATTATTTTTCACCTTTATTGCCAACAATTCCCTACTATTTTAAGTGTTCTGTTTGAAATTTACTTCAAAGGACAGTTCCTTGAGTGCTACTTATTTTAAACAATTTTGTTTACTAATTATATTAAATATAGCGCTCGAACTTTGTTGTAATTTCTATTTGTGAAACTTATATTTGTTTTTAACTAAAAAATAAGAAATTAAATAAATAAAGAAAGAACTAAATATATATAAAAACCCGTTTCCTTTACATTTTTCTTTTTCTGATGTCGAGTCACATTCGACAAAGGAGTGGAAAGGGTTAATATCTCGTACAATACTTAACTGTTTAGTAATTGATTAGATACTAATAAATTTAATAATGTAAGCAATATTTTGAATAATGGTACCGCAATCTTTAATGGTGCGTCGCTCTCTGAGTCATTACTCGAGTGCTAAGGGTTCATAGATCATCTTCAGTAGTACTAGCAATTTGAATCGTGAATCAATAACTCGCTCTCGCTAGCGTAATCTAATAATTTTATTTGGGATTATTATACAGAGTGTCTCCGAAATCATGGTAGAAACGGCCAGTTGGTGATTCTACGTGCAGGGACAAGTCAACAAAGAGGAATAACATTTCTTTGTTTGACGCTTCGTTTCCGAGAAACATGAGTTTGAAGATCTATCAAGTTTGCGTGCTCTAGAACTCGTAGGAAGTAGAATCGGTAGGTCATGACCAGACGTGTCAACCGATTCTTCTCTAATGGCACGCGTATTCGTTGAATTTTCGATTTGTTTCTGCGTGTAGAATCATCACCTGGCCGCTTGTACCATAATTTTGGAAACATTCTGTATAAAAGATGATTTTTCAGCTTCCTTTTGGTAGAACACAATTATTCAAAATCGCATTAACCCTCTCCGGATCAAAAATATTTTCGGTCGAGCTAAAAATCTGAAAATTTTCATGTAGGCTAATATGATAGTAGGAAAAATATACATTGAGTCACGAAAGTATTCGAACACTCTGAAATGAAGAGTTTCATGCTTAAAAGATATGAGTCATATTACGAATTATAAAATACTTTTATTCCTATAGTAGCATATAAGTATCATGATTATACATGTTAAATTTAAAGTGTCTTTGATGGCATAAACAATATTTATAAAACATTTCTTAGTAACATCGGCTAAATGAACGCCACAAAAGTATTCGAACGATGAAACTTGTAATACAAAACAAACCTTGATTGTGATAAACTGTAAACATTGGCTTTCTCAGTTGGCATTATACACATTTCGCGTTCAATGCTGCGAGTATTAATAAGATTGTAAAAGTTACATTAATAATGTACACGAAAAAATCAGAAACAAGCATCACTGATAGGAAATTGATAATTAAATGGCATAATAAAGGCAAAAGCTATGGTGAAATAGCTCAATTATTAGGGAGAAGTAAATCTACCGTTTATTACATAGTGAAAAAGTTAAAAACCGGTGGAATCCTTCAGGATAGAGTCCGTTCTGGCCGGTCCAAGAAATTAACGAAGATGAAAGAAAATACAATTGTGCGTGAAATAAAAAAAGACCTTACAATTTCTGGTCCAAAACTTGCAACACTAGTTGCCAATAGTTTTAAAAAACAAGTGTACCCTGAACTTTGAATGATTTCCATGGTCGTATTCCTCGAAAGAAGCCGTTTATTAGCAAAGTTAATAAGCAGAAGAGACTAACTTTCGCTAAAAAATATGTCAATAAAGATAAAGATTTTTGGAAACGCGTTATATTTTCTGACGAAAGCAAATTTAACATATTTGGACCAGATGGATGCCACAAAATTTGGAGATTAGAAAATAGAGAAATGGATCTTAAAAACCTACGTTCAACCGTGAAGCATGAGGGTAGATCGATAATGATATGGGGGTGTATGGCAGCCAACAGTGTTGGAAACCTCGTTATTATCGAAGGAATAGTACATAAATAGAAATATCTGCAAATATTAAAAGATAATTTGGAACGAAGTGCGGAAAAATTAGGGGCAGTAGAGAATTTTCATTTTCAACAGGACAATGATCCGAAAGATACTGCACATATCGTTAAACAATGGATCATATACAATGTACCCCACGTTCGGACATCAACCCCATAGAACACTTATGGGCAGAAATCGGCAGACAACTTGATAAATATGATACTAATTTCAAGGAAGCATTAAAAACCAACATTTTTGAAGTTTGGAACAGTATAAAGAAAGAGATTACTGAAAATTTGGTTAACAGCATGCAACGACGTTTGCAAGCCGTAATAAGTGCTCACGGTGGTCCGACAAAACATTAAAACACTGTAATTTGTTTAAAATATATACTGTTATTTAATCGTTCGAATACTTTTGTGGCGTTCATTTAGCCGATGTTACTAAGAAATGTTTTATAAGTATTGTTTATGTTATCAGAGACACTTTAAATTTAACATGTATAATCATGATACTTATACGTTTTAAACAAATTTTATGCATCTCCTTTTTACATGTTAGAATACAATTACAGATTGGTAAAGTTTCCAATTATTTTTTTTACCTCGGGCACGGTTTTATAGATGAGTTCATTTACACTTTATCTACATTGTGTGCGTACTCGGGGGTCTGAATAAGGGCTTAGTAGATAAATTATCTTTATTCTTGAGCTGCTTCCGTAAAAAATTTAATGGAGTATTCACTTTTTCGCATTAGTTTCTGTTTTTTTTTATGCCGTTAATAAAAAATTTAAATTGCTTCTTTCTCATCCTGTTCTATTTTTCACGGATTAAAAAAACCAGTAAAGACAATTTACTAAATTATAATGATAATCTTGTTCTTCGTTAAAATTACACATACGAACCCGCATCGTGATTAAAAAGAGAATTTATATTTTTTGTATGGCTACATTTATCTTAATGCTTAAATATTAATTACGAACGAATCAAATTTTATTTCATTTAAAAAGAAACGCGTAACGTTCACATTTCTTAGACTGTTTAAAATCTTTATGACGAGTGTGACTCGTTAAAATACGGCAGGTATTTGTTATTGAGTTGCACAATTATATGATTTTGTGTTTATTCGATAACAATACAATTATGTACTGCAATAATTAAATAAAATGCTTCAGTGAATGCATTTCAATGTTTTAAATTACTTTTTGTACCGTTTGTGTCCTTTAAAACAAGTTTTATATATTTCTGCTAATTAGTATTTGTATGACATTGTTTTACACGATTTTCTTTTTCTCGGTACGCTTTCACCGTGTAAAAGGAGAATCAGGTGTATCTTTTTATAGAGTTTGTTTTGAAAAATTTACTGTGGTTGAAAACAAAAAAGTGAGGAAATATCTTAATCAATACGAATGCAGCTACTTTCTGCACAAAAAAAAAATGAAAAATCTTGATTATTTATAAAATGACAAAATTTTCCGATTATTGATTTTTAAATAGCGATTGCATATGTCAACTGCCAATTACATTCTTCTACTAGTCACTTTTAGTGCCTGTTAGGAATAGTGTTAATAAAGTATTCTTGTCTGAAACTTTAATAACTAAAACTAAAACTAAAATAACGAAAACTATTTAATAACTAAAATTTGTGGTGGATTTTCGTAAAGCCTTTAAGAACATGCCTGCAAAAGGATGTATTTCAAATTTTAAAAACAACGGAGTTCCACACGTTTAAATGCGTTTTTCTCGCAATCTTATTTTCTGATATAGCCACCGGCACTCGTTAAAATACGTTAAAAGGGGTTAAAGAAAATTGACGTGAGTTACTTGTTTTTAGGATTCGAAGAGCAGGCGCTCCCTTATAGTGAAACAATTAGTGGAGTGTTCGATTCAAATATAACTGGTGATTTATCAATGGTTTCCAAAGGTTCTCAACAGTCCGAGACTTATATAAATTCTGCCGGATCGCAATAGTGAAAATTTATGAATAGGAAAATAATCTCCCACGATATCTCTCCCTCGGCGCACTGTATTTACTCTGTCAGTGTGCTTGCTAGTAGCAACAGTATATTTAAAAAGTTAGCAAACGCATCGTACAAGGTGCGAGATTAGATTAGACATTCGTTTGCTTTTATATTTCAAAATGTAACCGAAACCATAACCTACTTTCCATTCGTTTCTCGTTATTGCCCCTATTGGTAGGGGAGACCGGGACTAGTTGACTAATGGGGTTAGTCGACTAATCCATTCTAATTGTAATACTATAATATAAAGTAGATGATGCTTTCCGCGATATTGAAACATAAGAGTGACTAGTTCACCATGTAATGTGTTGTGATCGAAACTTGCGTGTTATACCAATAAGAATAAAAAATCTAAAAACATCGGCAGTAAGTAAATATTTTTGTTTCGACTATTTATCAATTTTTGTCCATTAAGTACTGCTTGATATTTTTTCATGATCAGTTTATGGAAATATGATACATTTACTATAATTTGAGATATTTTATTTTATCCGGTGCATCGAGGTTATGCACGTGTGCCCTTTACAATGATAAAAATGTCGAACGGGGCTACTTGACTAAGCATAGGATTTACGTCAATCAAGAAAGATTCCTTGTCCTCAGAATCAGAAGATGATTAAGAATGCTTGATCTGCAAGAATCTTACACCGATAGCGTTTGTGGTGAAAACTGAGTGCAGTGCACACGTTGCAGCAAATGGGCTCATGAAAAATGCATCAGATGTGTTGTAAGCCTAATTCGGCTTAATTTTGCCTACAAATCATCATCTGATTCACTACGGTAGATATGCATGAACAAATAAAAGTTTAACTATTGTTAATACTATTATTTTTTCTTAAACACTTCAAAGTAACTGTTCAGTCAACTAACCCCACAACCAGGCTTCTTGCTCTCACTAATCTAAATTTGATTAAAACTACAACTAGGTTCAATCAAAGCGATTTTCAAAATTAAATCTACCCAAGTCAATGTCCAAACTTTTGGTGTACAATCAGCAAAATACTAATGGTTCATTGGTAAAGATTAAATATGTTAAAAGTTAGTCAACTAGTCCCGGTCTCCCCTACTCGTTTATCTAGGTTGAATCGCGGAGAGGCATTACCATTCCGTTTGCGGCGAACGCGTATAAAAGCTTAATAAATAAGGAAACAAGAAGCGTTGTTGCGCGACCAATCGAATTCGCAGTGGACTTTTTTGCAGACAGAATAACACAATGCCCTATCAAGCTCTCTGTAAAGTGATTCGCGATATTTCCTCTTCGGTGCATGTCGGGTATTCGGTATATGTACACTGTTCTCCCCCCTCCCTTCTTCTCCGGCAATTCTCTTCCGCTCATGACGCCACGCGAGTTTACGTGTACGTCGTGTTACGGCACTGTGCAGCGTACGCTCACTATTCTATGATACAATCAATGAATGACTGACTGCGTGCCGTGACGTTGCTACGCTGCCGGTGACCGTGATGACTTATCTCGGGTTCGCATTCATTTTTCCGTTCGAGATCGTATCTGTGTGGTACTTTCCCACACACGAGAAAAAAATCGGCCTTAAAAACTAATGAAAGCCGTTACCGCACCGTGTCACCGCGTCTCAATGAATGCGTCATTAGAGCCAGTCATTCCGGCGTATAGTACATTCAAAAAGGGGAACATAATATTGAGTTGGCAAGAAAGCAATTTCGGTATTCTAAGGGGGAAATTTCTTTTTTCTTGGTCAAAAATATCGATACTTTAAGATTTTTTATAAACAAAAATGTAACATTAATTCATTTGAAACTTTGTATATGTGTTTGTTATACTTTTTCATCATGTTACATAAGTTTTTTCAGTTCAGTTCACTTAAAAATACAGATTTTGAACTGCCCGTGAACTAGGACGCCCCGCACAATTGCTTCATTAACACGGAACCTACCATCACCGGTCAAAATGACCGGGTACAGATTTTTTATTTTACGATTATTGATATAATAAAAATAATTTCATAAGAAATGATTGTACAAATATTTTTAGTGGAGCACATATTACAATAGGAGCTAAACAAAGTCTAAATAATAAAATCTTGTCATTTTTATAAGGGAACATGTACCAATTACTTTTAAGGCTCGGTAGGTTTAGTGTTAACGGTTGACATATGTATGTATCTGCCCTCCAGTTCATCTGAAATCAAAAATTCTAATGAGATTTTATTTTATACACATATAATTATCGTGTGACCTACAATGAATAAAAAAAAATTATTTTTCGAGAAATGATAACTGTTTAAATTCAGATGTTCGACTTTTCGCAACAAATTAGCCGAACTTTTGATAATTAAAAGAAAATTACATCCTATCGTCTTGCCTGTAGGTCAAACGATAAAAGGATTCTTTCTTAACATACAGTTAAAAATTCAAGTTGATCGATCCAATACTTTTTTTAAATCATGTCAACCAGCTACGAAAAAGTTGTTTCGAGAAAAACGCGCGTTTAAAGTTTGTAGCGCAGTTACTGAACAAATACAGTGGTCGAAATAATGATAGGTTCACTTCAATTTGTTGACATAATGTTGTGTTTAAGGCAGTATTTTTGATTTTACTTATTATTATTTATTCATTCTAATATATTTAACAAAATACACAATTGAATAACACAATGTTAATTAATATCAATTACAAATTTTCTATTACAATACTTGAAATTTAGTTGTGAAATAAACATAGGTTCATTATGTATTTTTACACAAAAAATTAAAAAAAAAGAAAATAAAAATAAATCAGTACTTAGTTGAACCTCCTTTCTGTTTTATAATTTCAAATATTCTGCGTGGAATTGATTGAATTAATTTTTGTAATGTTTCTAATTTAATTTCAGACCACGCCTCTCTAATCCCATTTTTCAATTCTGAAACAGTGCTATACTATTTTCCATTGTCATATACCTTTCGTGCTAATATTCCCGAAAGATTTTCAATCGGATTTAAGTCCGGACTCCTTGATGGCCAGGGTAAAACTTCAACTTTTACCCTCTCAAAGTAGTTTTTAATTGTTTTTGCACGATTTATTGCTGCATTATCGTGTTGGAATATTAAATTAGGTCCACCAATCTTGTCGCCATATTCGTCCAGTACGTTCCTGATATTTTTCAGCATTGATTTTTGGGAGGAACCACATTATCGGAGTTTTACCGTTCCAGCCAAATGCAGCCCAAACCATTATACATCCTCCTTCATGGACTCTTGTCACTTTTACATTTTTTTTATCACGCAGCCAGTAATATTAAAACTCATCTGGGCTGTCCAAATTAAATTTTTTTTCATCAGAAAAAATCATCATCTTCTACTTTTCGGTCCATGACATATGATATTCTGCAAACTTTAATTTCTCTTCCTTGTGGAATTTAGTTAGCGGAGGTTTTTTCGCTTTTTTAGAATATTTAAGTGTCCCACTCGATCTCAGAATTTGCTGTACACGTCGAACACCAACTGGCAAGTCTAATTCCATTTTTATTTTAGAGGCACTAAGCATATTTCGCCGTGCTTCTTGAAAAATTTTACCTTTTTCCCTATGTGTTAACTTTTTTGGATAGCCTGTAGATTTTTTACTGCCGCATTTTTCTTTCAATTTTAAAGAATTGTTTATGACATTTAATGACCTTTTCAATGTTCTTGCAATTTCTCTGTTAGAGAGACTCATATTGTGGAAAGCAATAATTTGGCCCTTTTCGTTATCATTTTTAACGATTTCCCCGTGTTATCGTGCTTTAATAATATTAAACAAACATAAAATATTTTTTACAATTTTTGAACTTTATAAATCTATGTACTTGCCACACAAAAACGTTCAAACGATTGCGATATCAATAGTAATTTTTAAATATTTCTCCGTGAACCTAAGATTATTTCGTATCTTGTACTCGATAATTTTCAAACGTATTTCAACGTTTTCAAAAGTATTTTTGAAACAGGTATGTCTTTGCACTAATACTGTTAATAGTCGACTGATTGCTTACACAATGTGTAGAATACATTCTCGAAATAAAAACAAATGCCACAGTACACTTCCGAAAACGAAAATAAAATTAGAAGCAGCAAACCAGCCGACGCGGCAAGTGAACCTATCATTATTTCGACCACTGTATCAGGTACTTACAACTAAACGAAACAAAGCCACTAAAGATGCCTTTGTCAAATTGTGCTAATGTCACTGCAAATAAATTTGAACTTGGCTGCTAGAAAACTACTCCAATAACATAAACGTTTTACAACAGTATCATGGATTCTGGGAGTATCGATCGCTCGATCACTTGCCGCCGAATATATACTGTGGGGAATAACGGTGTGAGCGTACCTTTAGATTCGGCCGAGCGGCGGGAACACCTGACGGTTTGAAACGGCCACGATCGGTTCAAATTGACGACGCGCCGTTACTCGGTAATAAATAACAGTTCTGTGACAGACGGCAAATCTCTCTGATTATATTGTGGTGTGATTATATATGATTAAACTCTAAACTCCTTCACACTCGGCCATTCTGACAGTATGAACCGTTCCGGTCATACACACAATGACATTAAAACAACGCTGTAGATGCAGACACAATACCTTGCTTCAAAAGTCCATAACTTTGAAAATTTTATGAATTTTGCAGAGACATTCCTACAATGTTAAACTACAAGACCCTGTAAAAAAGAAAAATTCGATGTTTTAACCAAAAGAGAAAGAATTCCCCCCTTAAGGTGAAATAAAACCGAATTTCTTTATTCAAGCGATGAACTTTAATCAATAAAATATTTTCTTATTTATTCTTTTTGGCGAAAGATCGTCGAACAAAAGAGAAAATATCTTCTTCATTCTTTGAATAAAAAAATTGGGTTCTTTATTTCACCTTAAAATACCGAAATTATTTTCTTGTCAACCCAATAGTTTGTTACAAGAGCCTCTATCTACATTCGGACATTTATTATTAACCCTTTGCACTCCGAATTATTTTTTAATATTGTTGCCAACAACTCCCTACTATTTGAAGTGTTTCATTTGAAATTTACTTCAAAGGACAGTTCCTTGACTGCTACTTATTTTAAACAATTTTGTTTACTAATTATATTAAATATAGCTCTCAAACTTTGTTGTAATTTATACTTGTGGAACTTATATTGTTTTTAACTAAAAAATACGATTTAACCCTCATCCGTCCCTCGTGTCAATTTGACGGGTTACCCTGTGCTCGTCGACAACTCATTTCACCGACACTGTTTTCATCGACACGATTTGACCGACATTAACTTTCGTCGACACTATGTTTTCATCGACATGGTCAAATCGTCGACAATTGTCTTCATCGACATGATTTGACCGACACTATGTTTTCATCGACAGTCCGTGTTTAGCGATAGGTTTGAGTTCATTAATTTCCACTGACACCAAATTCGTATTTGCTAATGTTGATTAATCGTTATCATTGTTATGTGCTCGACGCATTTAATTGCTTGTATAATAAATAATAAAGAAAATTACAAACCATTTTTATTTAGATCAAAGTTTTTATTGCTTGTTTTTAATGCTATTACTCAGAATTTCTTCAAATAAACAAACTTTATTGATAGGTACACAAAAATGAACAAAAATCATAATATTTCGATGTAATGTAATAATGTGTAATAATGTGTCGATGAAAACATAGTGTCGGTCAAATCATGTCGATGAAAACATAGTGTCGATGAAAGTTAATGTCGGTCAAATCGTGTCGATGAAAACAGTGTCGGTGAAATGAGTTATCGACGAACACGGGGTAACCCAGACTTGATATACTTTATTGATAAGAGAACCGTCTGCGTCGCTGGTAAGAAAAGACTGGTTTGCCTTCCTAACGTTACAAAAAACGGAGTAGTTCATTTGTCCCCCACCCTCGTGAACTCTTCCCAAGAAGGGGAAAATTCACGAGAATTACGTGGCACGAGTTTGGCCCTGTAACGGAATTTCTACGAGGCCCAACACCCTCAACGTGCCGTTGCACCTTCAGGTAGCGGGTCCTTTGCGCCATCGCGGGATTCCCGCGTACCATCGACTTGGGCCTGTTAGAAATTCGGGGTTTTATGACTCTTCGCGAGAGCTATTGAGACTGTCGCTAATAAAAACCTAACGGCAACCCTAGCAGATGTCTTAATAAATCTGTCCGACTCAAAAATAGCTTCTATTGTTGCACGAGTCCTAAAACCTCTCCAGAATTTACACAGCAAATGTTAACTTTATTTTATACAGCTGGCCACTACAAAAGAATATCGAAAAATAACTGTTTACCTTGTTATTTCATCGATCTTTTATCACTGTGTCAATTTGACACCGAGGGACAGATTCAGTTCGTGAAATGAAGGGCGAATGAGGGTTAAATAAATAAAGGAAGAACCAAATACATATAAAAACACGTTTCATTTATGTATATTTTCCTTTTTCCGATGTCGGGTCACACTCGACAAAAGAGTTAAGGACATTTTTCGTGGTAACAGTTTATTGGTTCAACTTTATCTTAACAGCAGGATTTTTACCGCTTTGTGCAAGTTTATTTCTAATAAATATGGTGAATGAATTTCTTCTTGATTTAAGTTCCATAGAGTCTTCGGAATTCTACCTTGACGATTGGGTGTCGAATATAGATTTGTAGATGTGCTACATACAGTCGGGGACAATATTAAGTAGCACTCTTAAAAATCGCATAAAAACTTTTTTTGGACCGACTAGTTTGCAAGAGAATGAGTAAACAAAAATTTGTTTAGATTGCAATTGGTAGGAATCATACAAAATTAAAAAAAAATGTTTTGTCAACTTTTTTATCTGAGCCTGTAACGATAATTTAAAAACTGCGTTTTGTAGATTTCGGTAACCTATATGCATACCGAACGTTTTACCAAAATCGGTCAAGATTGCAATGAGCTGCGTATGTACGTTTAAAGATGAGAGCTTAAGGGTGAAAGTCGCAGATTTTCAGCCTTGTCAGGGCATTTCGCTCTTACGTGATCATCTTGAATCGTTTGTAGTTCATTGCAACATTAACCGATTTCGATGAAATTTCGTCTATAATACAATTTTGTTTTCACGATTTAATCCAATCGTCAAAATTTGACTAACATGTCTAATCTTTTACTGAACTGCTACTGCATATTCTACTACTTCTGGGGATGAGAAAAGGTCTTGGATACATTAGTCTGAAAACGCATTCTTCTCCAATTACAAACACTTCTATTTTTTATAACGTTGTTTATTTATAACGGTTGCATTAACCTGAAGGTAATTAGCGACCAACAAACACTTCTTATTCTCGATAGGGTACTATAGGAATGTACGGTTCCTCAGTAGAAAAAGGAAATTTATATTGTATGTGTATGTGGAAATGTACCCTAATACATACTAGACCCCCCGACTGGGTCTATCTTGACCCATCTATCAAACTCGACATTTAATTACTCAGTTTCTGACAAATTAATGAAATGAACAGCTGTTACGTTCGGAACACTAGAAAGATTAAGCACCTTCAAAAATGTTTCATAAAATTTTAAACATCGTAAAAATAAGATTTCATCTCGATTTGAAAGAGATGAATGACATTTTATTCGGTAGATTCTTTTTGAAGTCTTTATAAAGCCCCGCCCAGACTGACAGACAATTGCCTGCAGACTGTCCGCGGACAGTGTCTCTAGACAAGTGTCTGTCAGTCTGGACGGGACTTTACGAGCCTGACTCGTTATTATATTGCAAGGGGTTGAAGTAATTGCCAAAAGCAACTTGTCCTTCCAATGATACAGACTTTACATCGACGTTTCAAAATTCTTCCTGTATTCCCAATGTTACTGCAGTTTGAAACTGCCATTTGATCTTTTTTCATCCCTGGCAAGAAGAGGATACCAAAGTCCAGCCACCTATCCCCCACCTCAGCAAAGAGATTAACTAGTCTAGCAGAATAAACGTGGTCCAGCGGCTCCTATTACATTTTTTATTGAAATCGTGTGCAAAACAATGCTTTTAGGTTGGAAGATAATCCCTCAAAATTTTAAGTCGCTAATCCCTCATTTAAGGTAATTAATATGAGTGTAAATACTAGAGGTGTGCGAGACCGGGACGGGACGGGATCTTGAAACTTTCGGGTTTCCCGTGAATTTTTTCGGGTTTCCCGAAAACCGTATTCCGTACAGTATCAGAAATCCCGAAAATATTCACGGGAAACCCGAACACCCCCGGGAATCCCGTCCCGACCCATACCGAGTCTTCCCATCCCGTCCCAAGCATCGGGATTCGGGAATTCCCGGGATCTCGCACACCTCTAGTAAATACTGTAAACTGTATCATTTTTGTTCTCGGAAGATATTAAGATGAAAAAAAACGAAAATACTCGAACTGACCTCTTGCCTCAAAGATCAATCTAGGCTGCGATCGCCCGTAAAAGTCCTATTTTTTACGTTTTTTACAGCTACATGCTTCCGAATAATACAAATTACAGTAAACGCCCCTTTACTGTCCGGGTTCGTGGGCACAATCACTGTTCAATGCCTACCCACTCCACTGCTCTTCTGTCCTTCTCTATGTTCAGCTCTCTATTGAAGTCTCGCTCGGCGCGGTCGGCGCGGTAGACGCAGTCATAAATCAAAAATAGTGTCCGGGTACGATCACACTGGGTGAAAACACGGCTGTTGGACAGTAAAGGGGCGTTTACTATGGTATGGTACGCCTCGTAAACGTAAAAATCTTTTATCTAGCGCTTTTGACTATTAAAAAGCCCATCTTTGGATTATCGAGAAATGAGATGGCGCATCCTGCACCCTTGCAATTGTGGAAAAAAACGAGTCTGGCCCCATAAATCTAAATATTATTTACGGGGCGTATTACAATGTTCGAAATGATGTCTGCCATTCATTTCCAGGGGGGGGGGAGGATAGTCCGAAGACAAGGTGGTCGGCTCGCGTGCCTCGAATTCTTCGCGATAACCGTCGATCCGAGGCCCTGGGCTCGGTTTCACTGAACGTTAGAGAAAATGTGAGACGGAGAAAGAGAAAGCGGTCGAATGTAGAGGATCTCCGACAAAAGCGTGCCTTCCTCTCGTAGTTTTCGCTGGCTACTCCTGGTCTCGTAGATTTTCCCTTCGCTCGGTTTCCTCTCTTTCTTCAGCGTTTCTCCTTTCATCCGGTCCGCATTAGCGACGTAAAGCGTACGTTCGCCACGGCAGACCGCACGCTACGATGCAATCAATGAATGACGGTGTGGCTGGCGCGGCTCGGCTCGGCTCGGCTCGGCGCGGCGCGGCGCGGCGTGGCGTGGCGTAGCCTCTCTCTGCGTGGCGTGGCCCAACTCGGCGCGCGCACTGACCGTGATGACTTTTCTTATCTCTGTCGGGTCCCTCTCCTTATTCCCCTAACCCATTCTTTCGCGTCGCTCGTCTTTTTCCCGTCTCGCACTACTCTACATCTGTTTTTCCTCCTACCCGCGACGCGCGTACCCGTTCTACTCGCGTTCTCCCTCTTCCTCGGGTTTTCTTTCTCTCCTCTGTCCTAGTCCCGCACGGTCTGCTTCCTCCGCTGTTTTTTTCACTCTCCTACGCTCTCTTCCTGGCCCGTCTTCCCGTCTCTCTTCATCCGGTTCGCGTTACTTGCGATACGGTACGACCGGCGGCGAGTACGAGAAAGAAGCGCTCTCCACCGCCCTCTCGTCGTTCGCGTGGACCTTGCGGTACCCGGCCGTTACCCGCGCGGAAAAGGTGTACCCGAGCAGCGGCAACCCCTCCCGCGAGACACCCGCGCGCGCTCTCAGCGGAAACAGCCGCCGCGTTTCCGCGAAGTAGCCGAGCTATGCGCCTAGACCCCGTTACCGACTATCATAGGCGTGGTCGTAAAAGTATAAATATCGATCCACCGGAGAACACCGCGCGCGACTTGTTTGCACTTACCGGAGACACTACGACTCTCGCGATATCGTAATTTCGCAGGCAACGAGAGCGAACGTATCCGCCCGGGGGTGGATCTGTAGAGGAGTGGGAAAATCTTGAATATTATAGAGAGGATCGTCGAGCCTGTCGTTCGGCGGAAGAGTGCGACAAAGAGGTACTGGAAAGAGGATAGGCGGAGAAGAAGCATCTCCTTCCCCTGGCCAGCAGATCCTTTACCCACGATGCCATACAAGATCCTCGCCGCATGCAAAACCGTACAAAGATCAAATGAACGGACAAACTCGCTCATTTCGCCTGTCCCCAGAGCCTGTGTGTGCGGTACGCGGCGAAACACGAGACCTGAACGCCGAACGACTAAACCGGAGTCGCAAGCGTAGCGCGATGAGACGGCTTGCGAGAATCGGCCGACCGCGCCGCGCCACGCCGCGTTACGCCACACCACGCCGCGGCGCGTCGTGCTCGACGGCGTCGTTGTCCTCCTCGTCGTCGACGGTCGGCGACTATCGATCGGCGGCGGGCGTCGGCGTCGGTGCCGCGCGGTGGCGCCCCCGTCGTCCCGAAAGACGGCGACGGCGCTCTGCTTTCGCTGTCCGCCCCTGGGGGGCGGTGGAGGGGGTGGTGGGGGCCACCGACACGCAGACCAATCATGCCTTTGACGGAGCCGGCGAGAGCCCGGCGTGTACGTGAGGCCGCCACGCTAAATTCGGATTTATCAGTCGACCAGTCGCGCTCCTCCCGTAAAACTTTTCATCCGGTGTCCCCCGGAACCTGACAAGGGGGGTCGTGGTGGTCCTGTTCAGGAGGACCGGACGATCGGAAGTCGCCGAGGCGTTCCCCGCTGCAGCCTTTTTTTCTTACACCTGTGGGGGCGGTGGAGAACGCTAGCACCAAGGATGCTGCTGCTGCTACTACTGCTGGTCGTGTCCCTCGGATCCTCGTCCTCTACAGAGGCCGCGAGACCCTACTGCTGCCGGACCTTTCTCGCTCGAGGAAGTTCGTTGACGCGCTGTATGAGGGACGGTGTCGGATAAGTGATAAAGTGCCGTGCTGATCGGACGTGGGAAGACCCTTCGCGCTGGACGGTGTCGACGAAGCTTGCGGGGCCTCCGAGGGTGCAGTTCTAGCGAATGTCCGTTCCGTGTCCACAAATTTTTCATACTACCGATTCGAGAATTTGTCTTTCGTTCATGCAGCAACGAGAAAAGCCGAAAACGACGGAATCTGCACGGCGGAGGATCGGAACGTAGATTTTCCCTTCTGAGAAGGAGTATCGAACTCGTGTTGGATAGTGTGGAAATTCGAGGTGACACGCTCGAAAAATACTGCGAAATCGTGCGGTTTCGCCGGTTTCTACGATGAGAACGATATCGTAATGCAACGTAAAACGCGGAAAAGGTGACGAGGATCTTGCCGGCCACGCATGGCCGTTTCGCTCGAAGGATGTCGTAAAATGCCGGCGTAAGGACCCATCTCGCCAGCCAGTATCCATTTTCTGGCGTTCGTAACGCCGAAGAGCATTCCGGGCCGAACGAAACAGGGCAAATTGTCGGGAACACGGTCGAAACTCATGGCGCCGGGATGATTGAACGTATTTTTGATACTGGGATCGTGACTAGTGGCAACGCACCGGGTATTTTCGGATGCTTGTGGTACTCGAGACTATCTCGTGATACTTTATGAATAGTAAATGTGTGATTGTGCTGCACCTTCGTCTGAATACAAACGGAAAATGTTTATTGTGACAACGTCCAGAATCACGTGGATACATGAAGAAATCGGTGGATTGCTCCGCGCGACCGAGGAGGTGAGGATTTTTCACGAATTCTAGGCTGCTGGATAATTGTTGCCACTGTTACACAATTTTACGCCACACGGTGGTATTCAACGCGTTATCGAGTCATTGAAAAATTATCGAAGAGTCCCGTTACCGTCTCAATTAAGCCGCCGTTTGCTCGGTATTGTATCGCAGGAAAAAGGCACAACACGAAACTTTACTTTGCAGAGTCGCTCGCCGATTGCGTAATCTCCGCGGACGCATAGTCCCGCACGAGCGGAACGACGACAAACAAGTGTCGGGCTCGACTAGTTAATTGCATAAGTATGCAAAGCCTCTTCCTCGGCGTCGTTGCCGCTTTTTTCCTCTCTCTCTGCACCCCTTCGTCATCCCCATCCAGCCGGCGTGTTAGGGTAGATGCGTGAAAAGTAGCGAAAAGAGGCACGGAGAAGAAGAGGAAGAGGAATAAAAAGCGGCAAGCTGCCGCGAAACATTGACAAAAACAAATGTTCTCGTCGCGGCTAATGAAACGCCTGCGGGGACGAGAGTAAACGAGTGGGGGTACGGGGGCGTGGAAGGGACGGTGAGAGGAGAGGAGGGGGCGGGAGAAATAGAGAGAAAAAAGGGCCAGGAGGACGAAACGGAGGGAAGAATCGATGTAAAACGCGGCGGAAAGGGGTGAAACAATCAGTCACGGCCCGTACAAAATGGATTATTTCGCGGGCTTAAATTAGGCGTGGCGAAAGGAAAAACCTGTCGATTCCTTTTGTTTCGCGGCAAACCGGGACGGTCCGTGAAGACCTGCCGTTATCGATCTGTCTGCTTTGTCGCCGAGCTTTTCTTTATTCCTCTTCTCCCTTTCTTTCCACGCGAGACAACGGTAATTAGCAAAGAATTGATTCAACGTTGAAGAATTCACGACGAAGTAGTCTCTCCTCGGCCTCTTTGAAGCCTCCGAGAGCAGAAGAGGGAGTAAGAGTGACTGAGTGAGTGAGAGAGTGAGAGAGTGAGAGATGGAGAGAGAGAGAGAGAGAGAGAGAGAGAGAGAGAGACCGTAATGGTTTGTTATTGATCTATCTCGGAGGTTCGCGCTTTTCTACCTCTCGTCCGACTCCTTTTATCAATCGACGATAGCCTGTATCGAAGGATCTGCCTAAGAATTTCCCTCCACGACCCTCTAATTGCGTGTACGTTGCCCGGGAAAACGCACCCTCGTTCCGTTCGCTTTTTTTCTTCCCATCACCCCTTTTCTTTTTCCTTTTTGCTTCTGCGAACAACTTGGACGAAAAAAGTTTCGAGGAGGGCGAAGCAGAGCCGCTGTGAAATCTTTCGTGGTCACAGGGCTCGATGATGGGAAACTTGTTTCGCGAAACAAATTCTAGCTAATTGCTGTGTCGTCGAGCACGAGAGGGAAATTGTTGCAGATACAATTTCACAGGGCCTCGATAATCCTTTTGCCGTGCTTCCTTTTTGTTTGAAGTTAACGAATGCATCGTTGATCTGGCTTGGACGTTAGATCGTTTTGTACGGGACCTGCTGGATTTACTCAATTGTCTCTTTATGTTACATTGAATATAATTAAGTACATCTCCATTTCGAATTGAAATACGACATATTGAGCTTTAGAAGCATTTTGCTTTTTAATCACTTCGTATCGGAGGTGTTTAACCCTTATTTAGCCAACCAAAATGTATAGATTGTTTAAACCCTTTTGTATTTAACATATTTGCACGAATTCTCATTTTAAGATTATAAATTAATATATTAGTGAGCGAAGAGGATGGACATTTAGAGAAATTTTCTAATATTTTTAGAGGAACATTAAGGGGCAATGGTACCTAGGTGACATAACTAGAAATAAACTAGAATCTAACTAGATTTTGGGTCGAAAAGTGGGTTTGCGAAAAACGGCTTTTTGTCCTTATACGAGCATATTTTGAGCTGCACAAAGATTCATTTGATAGAGGAAGGTTAAATACAGCGTGCTCTGGTCATGATATCAGTTAGAAAAGTCTTTTAGAGACAGAAAAAAGTGGAGCAAAAATCGAGAAAATCACCAGCAGATTCCAATGTATTTTTCTGTCTCTAAAAGACTTTTTGACTGATATCATTGCCCCTTAAATGGGTACCCAGTTGGCTACACAAGGGTTAAACTAGCACTTTCATTTTTTGAAAAATATAAATTATACAATTCAGGATATCAAGGATTAAATTGTGCTATTTATCGAATAGCACAAAATGAACGTTGGGTTCGAAACCGCAATTGAAGCCGTGCTATTTACACCGAGTTCAACGCATCACGGAGTGATTCGGCGAGAAACAATGTAATACATTTTCGTCACTTTGATTGTTTATCCGTGTTCCCCGTGGTCGGAGCTCTGATTTTAGAGTAACAGGCTCGTCGTTATATCTGCGAAGCCGTAATTACACCGCGACGTAAACGGAAACCTGACGGTTATTCTGGTACCGCGTATAAATTATCATAGGTGGTCCAACACGTACGTCACACGTATCTGGGATCGTTTTCCCCTCTACGTTCGCTGGGCGTAACTTCGCGTCGGCATCCTCGCAAATGCGATTAAAGATTTCGAACGCGTATTATTATCGTCATTACTACAGCAGCAGTAATAGCAGCATCGGGACAGCTTTTAAGGGAGTAGACTACTTTTTCCAGGATAGCAAGGGTGCGGGATTCGCGTTCTCATTTCTCGACAATACAAAAATGGGGTTTTTGAATAGTCAAAAGCGCTAGATAAAAGATCGATCTAAGGCACTATCGGCCTCAAAAGTCCTATTTTTTCGTTTGCGAGGCGTAATTTACATTATTCGGAAGCATACAACTACGGATGTACAGTAACTCCCACTAATATTCGGACACTCTTAAAAAGACGATAACTTTTTTAATATTGTACTATACAATTTGAACTTTTTTAGGAAGCTAGAGCAATTACTTTGCTACAGGATGTGAAAAAATATTTTTTCAAAAATTGCAATTGATCGGAATTGTAGAAAAAATACTAAAAGTTGCATTCTACAACCTTTTTACGTGGACCTATACTGAAAATTTAAAAAATACGCTTTGTAGATCTGTGTCAATTAAACATATTCTGAAAATTTCGTCAAAATCGGTCGACGTTGCAATGAGCTACAAACGTTTAAAGATGGTAAAAATTGCAGATTTTCACGATTTTCGGCCTCTAACTGCAATAAATCTAAGGATTCTTACATCTTTCAATCGCCTGTCGTTTTTCCCGCATCAACCGATTTCGATGAAACTTTCACAGTGCATTAATTGATACAGATCTACAAAACGTATTTTTTAAATTTTCAATATAGGCCCACATAAAAATGTTGTAAAATGCAACTTTTAGTATTTTCTCTGCAATTCCGACAACTTGCAATTTTTTTCAAAAATTTTAGTCACGTTGTGCAGCAAACCAATTGTTCCAACTTCCCAAAAATTTAAAATCGTCGTGTCCTATATTAAAAATGTTGTTGTCTTTCTAAAAGTGGCCGAGTATTAGTGACCCAGTATTAGTAGCTATTTTCATAGCTACATGCTGCCGAATAATGCAAATTACGCCTCGTAAACGAAAAAATAGGACTTTTGAGGGCGATAGCGCCCTAGATCGATCTTTTATCTAGCGTTTTTGACTACTGAAAAACCCCATTTTTACCACGCTTATTAACACACTTATATTAACTTGCCGTGTTGTTGCTGTATGCGTCAAATCTTGTAATCAAATTTTAAACCACTTCCCATAGTCTAATCTTGCTGACATTTTGTGTACACACTTGCTTCCGATGACAATATTTGCCGACATACTCGTGAGATCAAAAATAAAAGTAACCAAAAAACAAACAACAAACTTACTGACGGTCGGAAGACAAAGACTGAAACTGCTACGCAACGGAAAAGACGACTGCAAAAGGCAAGACAAAAAAACGGAATAATAAATTATCTAATCATGACACAATATTTTCCCTTTTACAAAAGATCATGGTTGAAGTGGTAATTAAAATCGATTACAAGATATGTAAAGACTAAAAAATAGAAAATAAAATGTATAAAAAAAAACTTTAAAAACCACGCTTATATTAAAATGCACTAAAAAGGAGAAAATTATTTTTTTCCTGGTTCTCCTGGAATCTAGTTAAATGATTAATAATATTTTTCCCCAAAATTTTAAGCAATTAGTTGAAAATTTCTTCTGTTATAAAATTAGTGTCGGAATAGATAGAAAAATTTAATATAAATTTAAATGAAATCATGACATTAGTGACTATAAATAAAAGCGTGGAGTGCTAAACTATATTGACGTAATCTTCGTAGGCGCTCCACGCTTTTATTTATAGTCACTAATGACATGATTTTATTTAAATTTATATTACATTTTTCTATCTTTTCCGATAGTAATTTTATAAAAGAAGAAATTTTAAACTAATTGCTTAAAATTTTGGGGAAAAATATTATTAATCATTTAACTGGATTCGGTGTTTTATGGAGAACTAGGAAAAAAATTATTTTCTCCTTTTTAGTGCATTTTAATATAAGCGTGGTTTTTAAAAAGTTTTTTGTATTATCGAGAAATGAGAACGCGAATGTCGCACCCTTGCAATCCTAGAAACGAGTCTACCGCCTTGAGCGGTGAATGATAGCGGCTATCGCGATCGCGATTTCGTTCCGATCAATTTTTTTTGTTCTCCCTCGCTCATTCTTCCGGGGGACAGAAATAATTCGCGTTAATTGTTTCGCGGTGACGCGCGGCCATTAATACCGCATTATCTTAACGGTCGCTGGAAAATGGCCGTTATATAATTGTGTCGATATGACGGTTCCTATCATTGTCCCATCTGTCTTATATCGGGGCGGTCCGTTTCTCTCCGAAATCGACGACATAAATATTCATCGAATGGTATCTACGAATAGAGCACGGCGCGTCGTGTATCTTTCAACCAATATTCCGGGTACCGCGTAGACGTCACCGCGAAATTCGATTACCCGATCGGGAATATGCATCAGGAATCGTGGGAAATAGACGCGGTTGACGTCATCGTACCGGCATCACCGTCAACGACCTACAGTAGTTAAACTTCAATCGATTTAATTCATGCAAACGGATCGGAGCGCTGGAAACGAAAAACGCTTTTCAAGTGAACCGAGCCATCCGAAAGAGGTCGGGTGTCGTTTCTGAAGTCCGTTATTATTCTACGGTTTCTCCTTCGTCTGTTACGGTAAATAGTAATTTGTAGACGATCTTTATTAGAGATTGCGTTCAAAATCACTCACGATGATTTATCACAGTGATCGCAAAATCACGGACAAAGTCGTGATTTCTTCACGATCACGACTGTGATCCTAACATTTTTATCTCGAGTCATAGTGATTCTTCATCTTTGAGTTAAAAAATTGTATTATTTATGTAATTAGTAGAAAGGAATACACAAATTCTTATTTAAATACCAATACCAGACAATACGTTACTTAAAATAATGATAATTCGTGGTATGAATAATGATAATTCGTACATCGTGATTATTTCACGATCACGATTGTGATCCTAACTTTTTTATCTCAAGTCATAGTGCTTCTTCATCTTTAAGTTAAAAAATTGTAGATTTGTTATAGTTCTTTATTTCTTTCTTTTACTGTATTCTTTACTTTATTTCTTTATTACTTTCTTTTCTTTTACTACATTTTTATTTTACTTTTAAGTATTTTTATATATTTTTTTATCACGTATTGTTTATATAAGACATATAAATATATTTACTAATTTTTTATATTTTTGTTTCTATCTAAAGTGCACTATTTGTGCATTTGTATATCTTTTATATATACAATATACCGCACAATATAAAACATTTCGCAAGTTTTATAAAGTTTGAAAAAATTTTAAACTGAACTATCTTTTACAATTCATAGTCATTAGGTATTACTAATTATTAATTTATTCATTATTCTTCTTGTTTTTATTTTTTGTTATGTAACATGTCCCGAGAACACAGACTTCTATATAGAGTGACGAAGAACAGTTATGTTCCTATGCTCTCCACCAATCAGAAGCGATCACGAAAAGTCACGGATCACTGCGAAAAATCACCATGATTTGGAACGAACGTGATTGAATCACGTGTGATTCGGAAGTAGCAGTTCATCCCATCTCTAATCTTTATGCAAAATAAAAATTGTCAGCATGAATTACACGAAACAGAGTCACCAAAAATTGCTGTACCATTATTAACCATTTGCGGTCGTATGTCTACTCTCAGCCACCAAAGCCACACGATGGAGAACTACAAAATATAATTTTTACATAAAATGGAAACATATTATTCTTTTACATATATCTAAAGTTTAAAAAAGAATCAATAAATTTTGTTTTTCCTTCATAATCTTGCATATTATGTATTACTATTCGTTCAACGAAAATTAATTCCGACCAGCATGACACCTATGTATAAACTTAATACGACCGCAAAGGGTTAATAGACTGCGGATCTTTATGCATTTATAAAGAAATTCGTTGGGTGAAATATAGGATTAGAAAAATTTAAGAACATCGTAATGTTACTTTAATGTAACAAAGTCATTAAGGGGTGAAATCAATCTTTATTTTATTCCTGCCTCCCACAATCAATACAGAACATTTTTATTTTGCATAGACATCCGCAGTCTAATTATTAAATATGTTGGTATCTAATCAATTACTAAACATTTAGGTATTGCATGAGGTATTATATCAATTTTATATTCATACAAAGTAAAAGATTAATATAGAATGGAATTATTCTAGGTCGGAAGAAACGTTTAATGTTCAAGTTAAAACAGCTCCGACTGCAAAGGGTTAAAAAAGATTATTTATCATCGCTTGCATCAAGATTGGCGTCTTGAATGCATCGTGAATGTCGACATATTGCCAGGTCCGCGTATTTAATTCTAAAAGTTGCAAACAAATAATTTAACTGATCTAATTAATTATTACATATTTAAGTATCGCATGAGGTATCCATAAAATGAAAAAGATCGTATAGAATGGAATTACTCTAGGTCGGAAGAAATGTTTAATTTTCGAGTTAAAATAGCTCCGAGTGCAAAGGGTTCATAAGCTGAAGACAATATATCGACATTCTTAAATTCTCTTAATGTGGCTAAACGCACCAAATGTTTTAAATTGCACTACCCCGTTCTTGTCGTAAATGCATAAAATTCGCAGGCCAGTAATTTGTCTTTACCTCGCGTTCGTTAGAAGGAAATAATTACTACAATAAAAGATATCGTTCCATCTAACCTTGCGTGAGATTAGGTTTTATCCATGGGTTATTACATTAGGGCCCTCATGATATAAGCTATCGGTAGTTCGATTAGATTTTGGTCGTATTACGTACGGGATTGTGGACATGAATCGATTTTTATCGGAGATGAATTATTAAAACGAAGTGTTCGTGTCGAAGACAAGTGTTGCATTGTAGTTCGATTGAAAGAATACGGAAGCCGACTAAATTCACTAGCCTAAGAAGCACTGCAGTACGTGTAACATTACCGAAACCCGTGTATTACACTATTACGATGTAACCAATTTCACGGATACACGTGTACGCGAACGATCACGACAGTTGTTCACCCTGTCACAGGTGCGGAAAAGCTTCCAGTCTTCCCAATTGGTAGAATGCAACGCCGACACGTGTTGTGCCATTCGAAGCACGTAAAGGCTTCTATAAATGCGCACCGACGAGGACAACCATAATATGCTCCCCGATCTTCTACTTAACGAAATTAACGTGACCTAAAAAGATTTATCCCTTGATAATAAACAATTTCGCAAGAAAACAATGTTTGGTCTTGGAGACATGCACACGTTCCATTGTCGCTACTTATTTTAATTGTAATCTAAATCAATTTCAGAGAAAATTAATGTTTTACTGTATAGTGAAAAATTGAGACATCTGAAAATTCGCACGAGTAATTGAAGGTTAATCCTGCGAATTCACTAATTAAAAAACATTAAATTACACAGATCACTCAGGATTAGAAATGGCGTGAACTGTTACTTTTTGATCACTCGTGATTCGATCACGTTCCCAATCACGGTGATTTTTCACAGTGGTTCGTGTTCACTTCTGATTGGCCGAGAGCATAACTGTTCTTCGCATTATCTTATCTTTATATTAAAAACATCAAAACAAAATTGCGAGTTACTCGACGTTTCTCGAACTATCATTTGTTTTTCACAACATTTCATGTTTATCGTACCATAGACATATTTTATGTTTATTGATTTATTTTATGTTTATCATACATAAACATAAAAGAAACTGTCTACACTTTTAGACTATTTAAATCAATATTACGATTTCGAAATCGAGAGGAAGAATTAATTTTTCTCTTTTTTAAATACTGAAATAAGGTACGGAAAAGAAAATTGAATATTTTTTATTTTTATTATCAAATGAAATAAGTTTACGTTATATATACAGAAAACGTAAAGTAATTTCAAATTTACGTTATGTGCAGATATTTTAATGCAAGCTAATTTATGTGTAAAAAAAGGACTAATTCAATCGAGATGAAGAATTAGGATGACAGTGAATGCAGTTGATATCACGACCGTGATCATGATTCTGCGATCACTATGACAAATCACAATTAGTGATTTTGCACGCTATCACTACTCAGGATATCTAAAAAGAATGATTTTTCGGCGTTTATGTCTTCGACATTAATATACAAGAAACATTCAACAACTATAGAATTCATGATCATTTTCAACTTGTTCATCTTTCAGCACTGTCGCTTTAACTAGTAAAGGCACTGTTAACTTCAACAAGGGTGAGTGCGAAGGGTTAACACAGTATAACTGAAACATTCTTCATGCATACTAAACATCGTGAAGCTCCGTCCGGACTGACAGACTGTCTGCAGAACTGGACCGAGCTTAACATATAAAACTTTCATTAAATGTGCTGTAGATAATACTGCTTGGTATTGTCACCTCACTCCACGTCTGTTCTCACTATATAGTGAGAAATAAACAAAATAAACAAAACGTACATTTTTCAGTCTTTCTTTTCAATCAATGAAATTTAGAGAAATAATAACGGATAAAATGTGTAATATCTTAATGCATGGTTAGATTTTGTTTCTGGTAAGGGAAAAATATTCCAGCAATATTTTTATAATATTACGAATAAACCGAAAGCAAATTAAAATACAGAAGATATTAACCTTTTAACTGGATGGCTTTTCAATCATGAACCGGAAAACGTACTGAAAGACAAATAAAAGTGGGATGATACAAATTCTACGATCATCAACGTAAATATAATATAATTTATATCAATGTGAATACTATAACACAATGAAAATAGTTATTCGTTGAATTAAGAAAATGAAATGTGTTAAAAGCGACTGCGAAGTCCAAAGACGAATTAACTTGTTATCCTCAGTTGAAAGGTGGACACCTACCATTTTAAGAACTGGTTAGACAAAAAAATATTTGAATCATCACATATCAGCCAATTTAAGGGGGTAGACTCGTTTCCAGGATTGCAAAAGTGCGAGACGCGCCTTCTCATTTCTCAATAATACAAAGATGGGGCTTTCAGTAAACAAAAGTGCTAGATATAAGATCAATCTAGGCTGCGATCACCCTCAAAAGTTCTATTTTTACGTTTACGAGGCGTAATTTGCATTATTCGGATATACCTGCGTATATGAGCGTATTCTGACCCTCGTGTCTAAGGCAGGGCCCGCTAGATAGCCTTACTGATGAATCCTCTAGCGGGTCTAGGACGAAACCTTTCTTTACCACCTTTCTTTTCCACTAATAGAAGACATTTTCTATGGCAAACGTGGTCTCATGACGCACCAGATTCAAAAATCCGAATCGAAACGTTGGAGTTTACTGCAAAATTGCTATATTTAGTGTAGAATTTGAAGTTTGTGAAGAATTTGTAGAATCGAATCGTAGCGCCGAGAATATTATCCCAATTTTATACCTGCGTATGTAGCTATTTTCATAAGGCTGCGACAGCTACATGCTGCCGAATAATGCAAATTATGCCTCGTGAACGTAAAAATAGGACTTTTGAGGGCGATCACGGTCTAGATTGATCTTTCATCTAGCGCTTTTCACTACTGAAAAACTAGAAAATGCATACCGCACCCTTGCAATCCTGGAAACGAGTTTACCCCCTTAATATCTCTTCACAATAATTTCCTTCGTAGTTGTTGGTAATGCGGAGATAATACAGTCTACATCATCGACTTCTAGATGGTTTATAATAATTGATGGGAGCTGTTCGTAGGTTCTCGACCTACCAACTTGTGATGTTTGCACGGTAGTAGCTCCAATAGCCGGCGCCAGTAGCATCGGGCGTCTCGTAGCTGCCGGCTATAATCGTGGTGGTCGTCGGAAGGGTTAACAATGAATCCAAATCCGAGTAATTCGTGTAGTAACCCACTTAGCAAACTTTTTCCCGTGTACATAACGCCGGCGATAGATGCTCGCTGTTGATGTCTTTGAGTAGAGCGCGGGCCGGTCGGCCGGCCGGCCTCTGCGCCCTATCAGAGCTCACTTTACACGGCGCATGAATTATAAATCATAAGCGGCTGAAGCTCGTCGTTTACTTTCCGCGGTAGTCGGCAGGCACGTCGACTCCAGTCGTTGTTCTGGATGCCCGAGCCCCGATAATTTCCATTCGCTCGGAATCGATCGAGGCGGGTATAAAGCACTGACCCATCGAGGTTGGTGTCCGTTCGCGGCATGCGTCGCAGAGAGAGAGAGAGTTAGACGTCCCGTCAAAACAAACACTGACGCCCTGTGGAAATTTTCTAACGAGGAAGCTTTCCCTTTCCGATTGCTTGGGCTCGTTAGCCTATCATTACGTCAGGTGCGCCGTACCACCTGTTATTACGATACATTGTGCACGGCTCCCATCGCGTTCCTGCTTATAACGGAAGGTGAACACGCTCGCCGCTGATTACACGCCTCTTCGGCCCGCGCTCTGCAGAAATTGCTACTAATTACATAAAATATGTTGCACAGCCTTCTGGGCCCAGTCCGACCTGGCCCGACAGCGTGCATACATACTGCGTTAACTTTCGATGCTTAACGATTAATCGCGTTCACGCAATCGACTTGAAATGTTGCAGAGAAAAAAGGAGGGAGGTGATCTGCTCACGTTTTTATTCTCTAGTTTTGTGCAGGCCGGGCCACTCCCGGCCAGACCGCGTACATAATAGAGATCGCGTTTTTGATCGTGTACTAAAATACACGTGGTACGTGAACCGTGTAGTACGAAAAACAATAACGCATCAGTTGTCGGACTCAAACGTGCCGAACGGATCCGTGTACACGGGTCCTTAAATTCTTACTACACTGTTCACGTACCACGTGTATGTACAGTAAAGTCGCGATATTTCTCAGCGACCTTCTACAGTAAATCCTCATTTACTGTCCGGGGTCGCCTGTGCGCTTACTGTCCAATGCCTACCCACTCCACTGGCGGCCGACGCCGCGCCGCGCCGCAGGACGGCGATGATTGATCTCGGCTCGGGTATATCAGTGTGAACACTACTACATTGACACCATGAATCGAATGTTCAAACTTGTTAATTTTCATTATTTTTTATGGGATTTCACTAACTTATATCTGGCATTTTTCTGATTAAAACGAGACCAAACACGATATAATTTCAACTGTATTTAGT